>JALIZH010026497.1:0-21322 GCA_030522465.1 Rhipicephalus appendiculatus
GTATTTACATAGAAACAACCTTCATGTTTGCTCAGAAATATTTCCAGGCTTCATATTGAGTAATAAGCAACGCTGTTGATTCATATTGAGCTTTATCGGGATGATTGAATAATTCTGTACAATGTGATGAAAGAAGGGGGATGGATGGAAGGACCTGTGTCCTTATTGTACACGATGTAATGCTACTGGTACAAATGATGAATACAAGGAAAGAATATGGGCTTTTGGGCAGTTGTAATTGGTGTGTAGTAAAAAAAAAGCAATGAAACAAGTAGCCGCCAGGGGAGAACCTATTCACAACCTTCAAATGCAACACTAATTAAAGTGATCTGGAACGTTTTAACCCACGGAGCCTGATTAACATGACGCGATTATATCAGACTGCATAAATTTTGTGCCCAAATGGAGGAGAAGATTTTAATGCAGCATATTCAACAGCGATGTATGCTGGAAACGCGAGATCTAACGTAATATCTGGAAGCTATAGTCAAATAATGACAGCGAATTAATTGGCAAACCTAGTATGCCGAACTTGGCCATCGTCGAACCGTGCGCTTTTATGGTTTTCGAAAATGAACGGGAGACCATGTTTTCGAGGCTTCTTTTCGTTATTTTTCCCCCTTTTGCAACCCGCAGCGACGAGCTGGGTCATCAGCTTTGGGATATCCGGCAAGCCTAAGATGACGCCCGGGTGAAAGGAATTCATGCCGTCATCTGCAGCACCAAGACCGCTCTCATAGTCGACGGAAGGTAGGAAACTGCCGGACTACTTTTACAATAAAGTTTATGCCATCTTTCTCTTCTCTCGCTCTCCCGTTTGCCTATGGGCTGCGCTTTCTGTAGCATATATGTGTTGCACATTTATGCTACATCAAGCGTTACGCATATATGCTACATACACTGTGGAGTAGTGTGTTATGGATGTAGCAATTTGTTTGTAGTTTTCTCATAGTGACCACTTCACCTCTGTAGGGACTTAGATGTGCTGCGGGCAATGCCCTTCTGTTTGGCTTGTATTTCAGAAGAACGTCAGCGCATTTTTCTGAGACGCTGTCCTTTTTCCGTGGTCAGTCTGCCAGAGACTCTCCTACCCTGCGTCAGACGTTGTGGGAGTCCGTGTGGGTGGACGACATCACCCCACTTGTGTCCGAGCGGGGAGACCCGACTACCAAGTGAGAGCCCCGGCAAGCAGCTACATCTAGTGAATAGGTCTCGGACGGCGGCTAGGCCTATGGCTTCCTGAAACGAGTAGGCCCTGCGCCATGAGTCCAAACGATTCGCTTTTTCAGACGAATAAGCCTATATCACTATAATAGTTTCGTATAGGCTCACAAAAGCTCTTTGGCGCCGGTTGGACTACTCAGATGGACTGGCACCGGATGGACTGGCGGGGCGATGACATGCATGCATTAGGGTGAAGCCATATAGCGTCGCAATGCTACGGTTATGCACCTGTCAACGCCTCATCTTGTGACACGGGAACGTGTTTACATTTATCGAAATGGCTGTGTGTGAATGCGTCGGTGTTTTAAAATTGAGTCAAACTTGTACTGCTCTTTAACAACCCGTGCAGCAGACTGCGAGTGAAGTGCCCACGAATTCATGGTAAATGGTGTGAAAATTGACCGACGATTACAGCACTTCGGAATGCGAAATTGGATCTCGCCTGTTTAGATGCATCGATGCCACTGTATACGATGCAAACAATTTGAACAGGAACATAAATGTATGTTCGGGCGACGGCGATTATGTTCCCTTCGAAGGTGCCAATGGCAGAGTCCGCCCAGCGGTGGCGCTTAGCAGCTGCTTCGGCGGCGCGAATCCGTGCATTCGGCGTCAGCGTCGCAAAGTCTCTGCTCGAGCAGCTGTCTTAGCAAGAGGCTGAAAAGCGGAATACGATATTCTTGAAGTAGAGTTGGAAAGAGCTGGTTGAAAACACTTTGTATTATGATGAAGAGAATGCTGTGAGAAGGAGTGCCTTGCGAGAACAATACGTTGTGCGACACAGTGAGTTCATAGATGGGCGCCTTCCGCAGCTGTCGCATTTGACAGACCTCCGCTCATGCACCGCTCTTAACTGGCCCCTAAACCACTCCGAGTTCAAAGACAAGGAAGTGGTTTCTTTCTCGCCTCCACTACCCTTCCTACTGGCGCTATTTCCTCCTCGCCACTTATTTCTTCATAAAGCACGTGCACAATGCCAGCACAAAGCGTTGAGCCTATCAGGATTTTGCCTTTATCGGCTACATGCTGTTATTTCCCCTTGTGCAGTCAGAAACGCACAAGATGAAGTGAAATCAGTTGATAGCGCACGATAGGTATGCTACACAAGAAAGAACGGCTGAGCGACTGCGTAGCAAAGCAGGGTAGGCGACAATTCACAACTGGTATTTCTCGTATATGGAGCAGTCGAGAGTATGTACCCCAATTTTGTCACGTGAATCACCGTTCTGGCGCCAAGAAGTGCGCCAAAAAGACGTGAAACGCCAAGAGAGAATAATGTGCTGTTTTTTTTCTTTTGTATGTCTGTAGGCTGTTTAAGAGCATTTAGCGGAGCTGTCTGTGGCTAGCCTGTGCCGCAGGAGTAATAGTAGTAGTAGTCGTAGCAATAGTAGGGTAGGCACGTGTACCACAGAAAACTCACTCGCTGAGCCGGCACGTCACGTGATCTCGCTTTGATAATCAGGTGCAAGCGCGCGCATTTAAACCCAGCGGCGGATTCACATCATGTGATCTCTCCAGCCAGGCATATAGACTCGCGCGTTTTCCTGACCACTCGTGTTCTCACTTGTCAATCGCGTAAACACACACGTATAGACGTCGCCATGCTGAAGACATCGCCATACATGTGGGCTCTCGGCTGGCTCTTGGCCAGCCGAGAGCCCACGACTCCGAAATGCGAACTCGCGAAGCCTAGGTGATATGGCAAAGAAGGGTTGCCACCAATACCAAGGGAAGCAAGGGTCACTGCAAGGAATACCGCAAGTGGGATCACGGCTCATGGACAGCTTGGCTGTACGACTATCTTCACGTAGGTTTTTTCCCAATTAGGCCGTAGACAGTAGGTCTTTTAGATGTGAAGCATCTTATGGCGAAGCTTAATCCGGTGGTGGTGGTGGTGGTGGTGGTGTGCCGGCGTGACCACCCTTACTGCGCATGCGCAAACCTTTCAAAAAAAAATAAAAATAAAACCCCTCCTCTCCCCCCTCTCCCTCCTCTAGGCATCCCTCCCCGCGGCAACCACACCCCTCACTGCGCATGCGCCTCCCCTCCTCTCTCCCCTCTTACCCTCCCCCCTCTCTCCTCTAGGCATCCCTGCCCACTGCGCATGCGCGTCCCCCCCTCTCTCTCCTCACCTACGCTCCCCCCCTCTCTCCTCTACGCATCCCTGCCCACGGCGTTCACACTCCCACTGCGCATGCGTATCACCCCCCTCTCTCTCTCCTCTCCTAGGCTCCCCCCCTCTCTCGCCTCGCGACGCCGACGCAGGCAGCGTCTGCTAGCGAGTTTCTTGGTTGAAAAAACCGACTGCTCGCGCTGCACAACCGTTCACTGGCCATCCCGTATATATAGCAATGGATCCTGACCTCCAAGGTGGTGCCGGTGGGAGATTTCTCCTGTGCGTTGTTGAACAATAAAAATTCGCAGCGTGCGCGTTAACTAAAAGCGGAGTGCGGGTCTCTGTGTCCAGTCGGAGTCTTCTGTCTCTCATTGCCCATTAGCAGTGATTGGCATGTTCCAGTAGGAAACACCGCTCCATCACTGCGTGCTTTGCGCCTCCCCAGTTTTCTCTCCTGCGCAACGCTGCGATAGCGCCAGCGTCAACGCCGCCGCCAGTGTAAGCGTTAGTGCCCGCTGCTTCACATCTACACATGGTTCCCTTTAGCGGGAGATGGTGTAATTTTTTTCTTTTCTTACTTATAGCAGAGGTGGACGTACTCACCGCACACCTTACCGACGAAGTCATGGCAGAAAAGACAACGGCGCCCTACTATGTCTCTACCTCTCAGCAGCCACACGCAGACCACTGATAATGCGGCGCTGTTTTACATAAGTTGCTACTAAGGTTTGCTTCTCCTCTTCCATACGCTATGATTGTAGATTAAAGAAGACCTCTCTCTTACTGCTTGGGAGCCAGTCATTTCGTAATTTTGGTGCCGTGAAACTCGGGAGAGAGGGCCTTCAGAGGTGAGACCGAGCGGACTTTACGAACTCCTGACCGCATCTGTAGCCTGGAGGACTTTTGCGACGCCGCCGTTAGGTGAAGCTCATGTGCGAGGCCTAACCCTATCCGTGACCCAGATCGTGGAGCATGACATCTCGACCATGCCCGGAACTTCGTCGTGCGAAACTTGTGTGGCGGATCCCGCGTTGACGCCGACTTTGCCTCGCGACGCTGCTGGCCAGTAAATTTAACGTTTCCGACACTGGACCGGATCATGGAGGCCCTGATCGTCATTAAATCTCTTACAGAACTCTGCGCTCACTTTCTTTCATCCTGCTCTGTGCCAGTCGTTCGCTGGATGACTCTGACGACGCGAAACATACGAACGGACGCCAACGAGCTACCCTCTGAAGTTAAAACAAGTGAGCGTAGGCATTCAAGATTTCGCTATTAGCAAATGTAGAGCTTGCAGGTTACCAAAACTGGTCGAAGAGTTGAGGACTAGTTGCGGGCACAATGAAACAAAATATACAATATTGATTAGTATACAACAAGTAAGACACAACACGTGCGCGCACAGGTTTTCATTACACCATGGGATTCGCGTGAAAGTACAAGGAAATGCAGCATAGCGAAAATCAGTCTGTGTATTATTCATTTGTAATGTGAACATGTGCAAGTAATAGTTAGGAAAAGTAACTTTAGGCAGTTACAGATATAGAATCTTAATGGAAAGATGAAAACACTGAATTCCTTGCGAACTACGTGTCCATAAGTGAAAATAAATTCGTTCTAACATGGAACCAGACGCTTGCAACACTACATTTTGTGGGTTTATTTTTTGTGTATACATAGGAGGATTACATTTATATAAAGCTTTTTTTACACGAAGAGAGATTTTACAGCACATCTTCTGTAATTTATTCTATGCCTTTTGTTATGAGTCTTTGCTACACGTGACCTGGAAACTCTGCCTCTCGCATAAAGTGTATAACGCAATAAAACTGGATACGCAGACCGTCTATACAGTCAACTCTGTGACACATTGCGGATAGCGTGAGATGTCTCAATTCACCGTGCACCCTGAAGATGAGAAACTAGCACTCCCTAGGCGCGCATCACGACAGATTTCGATTCGGGAGCAGTTCGAAAAAAAAAAGTTCTGTGAATGTATGTAAACAGGTTGCTTTAAGCATATGCCCGTGGCATTAATACCAGACATAAACATCAAGTTTGTGATTACTCATCCGACAACGACGATCCGTCTTGCTCTTACTCCGTCGTGAACAAGGAGAACAGTGGAAGCTGTGTGTAGGCCACACGCAATCATCCGGGCATCTGTCAGAAGATTTGCTTGACGCAATATTTACACCGCGCTGGTATTCGTCGGCCTGATGTTCGGAACAAAGACATTGCCAAAAATGTCATTGGTACTGAATACAAAAGCGCAGCAGCTCCTCAAAAAAAAATAAATAAATAAGTACATGCATCAGTTTTCTAATAATGTGGTATAATATATGGGAAGTTCTTACATGCGGTTCCAAATGTTTCTTGTTTCCTTTCTTGTTGACAAGCAAAATGTCGCATATTCGATATCGCTATGGTGCTTAGCGAAACGGAGCTGTAGCAAACTTCACTTCACGTGCGGTAGGTACGTTGGATGGCTCACATTTACTCTGAGATGAAAGTGGGTTCTGCGAGCATGACATGTGGTGTCTCCGAACGCGTTAACAAAGACAAAAGAAAGGCTGCTTCGAGTATAGTGACTTTATGCGCGCCGTTTACGCTCACCGGCCTTACAACAGAAATGCTAACGTAGGCGCTTAAAGGCACTGACGTCAATGGCGGCCGTGCAGAACGGGCCGCACCGGTGCGCTCGTATTCTGCGTGAGCGAAAAAGTATTTGTGGAAGTCGTACGTAAAGAGCGCGTGCAAGTTAATGCACGCGATACATTCGCTACTGGTTTAAGCGGAGGAGCGCGAAGGAAAAGAAACACGGTAGAAAATTTCGCTACGCAAATATCCTGCTCGCTCAGTAGCTTTATGCGTTAGAAACGACTTGTCGAAACACCTACATGAAATGTCCATGGCTCTGTTTGAAGTAACTGGAGTGGCTGTGAATACTAAAACAATGGTATGCCTCTGACGCATGAGCAGTCTACCGTCAATTTCGTTGGCTAAGCACTGCTTAGACGTACTCAGGGAGGCTATGTATACTTCCCTTGCAAAGATGAAATGTACCAAGTGGCTGCGTATTTAACATATTTGTTCACATAGGGGTTTTTCATCGTCGGCTTCTTCGTTAACTACACGTCCGAGATCAAGTTTGGCTAGAATTAGCCTACCTGTTACCAACACTGACGGCATATAAAATTTTTCTTTTTTTTTAGCGGGAGCCTTTGCATATGCTTTGAAATAAACGCTTTGCGTTAAAAACACATTATCTAAATCAGGGGTCTCAAACACGCGGCCCGCGGGCCGCATGCGGCCCGCGAGGCTGTTGGTTGCGGCCCGCGGCCCGCACGGCTATCTTCGCCGCACATTGTTTTCATTTTCTTATTAAGTATGTTCGTGAGCTACACAGGCATGACTGGTTTAAGGCATTGTCTTCGTGAGACATCACATGCGTTCACCATGTTTTGAAACGTAACCGTGAATAAAAAATTATATATTGTCACGTGCTACAAAAGGTCTTGAACAAGCAAGAACTGAGCCGGCGGAGAAACGCACACAAGCCTGGCAAGATGGCTGTCTAAACCACAACAACAACTAGCGAGAGCGCGCGCTGTCCCAGCACATCTTCTTCCATTCCAGTGGCTTGCTGGCTCGCGCTCACCGTACCTGGTGAGCTAGTGGCAATATCAGAATTGGCACCCAGATTTGAGTTATGTTGGAGATCGGTATCGGCATAATTTTGTAATCCGGGCGCGAAATCTCGTTCAGAAATGACCTGCATATGAGATATGTGACAGTTTTCTTTCAAATGGCAACATTTGCTAACAAATTGTTCAGACTCTCCCCCCCCCTCCCCCCCGCTCCTACCTTCACTGCCCCGGCCCTTGCGAAACTAAAGTGCGTGACTGCGGCCCGTTGGCTAAGGTGAGTTTGAGACCCCTGATCTAAATTAATGACCACGACCCTACCTTTCAATTACGGACAGGCTATGGTATGTACTCTGGTGATGAATATTTTGCGCCAACGTTTCCGATACAGAACAGAACGTTTGACGCAAGACGAATCGTTTTTAACTATTCAGGTGTGGAGCTTCGCCTATGCGAGCACAAAATAATGCGAGCACCGAGCAGCCTGCATGTTGAGTTGCGATGCCGTGCTGGCTCATTCAATCCGGACTGCAAGTAAAACACCCAGAATGTGTCCTTAGCTATCTGTGCTATTCCACACTTTTGGCATTATTGATCTGATCGGGACGTAAATTGGCGCAGGCACTCGTCTCGTCCCCCCCCCCCCCCAAAAAAAAAAAAGAACAAAAAAAGTCTTATAGAAAGAGAAAAAACAAACAGGAAAAGACGTATTCAGAAAGGCCAACGCTTAATTGATGAAAAAGAGAAGTGTCCGTGAATGTTTAAAAATGACTGAAAGGTGTTAAATACAACAAAGCCAAGCAGATGCGAACCACAAGCGAGGTTAGTCACATTACCTGATCATATTACTGTCAAAACACCATGAAGACAGGAAGAATAAAAAAAAATAGACATACATTACGCAGATAAAGTAAGAAATTTGCGAACTCTTTACTCATGTAGTGTTATGGCTACATGATGGACTGTTTGATTGTGATTGTGATTGTGGGGCTACATAACCGCCCGGTCATTGCGTACTGCTACATAACCGCCCGGTTATGTAGCAGTTCGCAATGACCGATCACATGGCAAAGGTGTTGGTGTAGCGCTTCTTATTCATTCTGACAAACAATTTTTTGTGCTCCCCGACACACCTGATGTTGAACTAGCTTGGTGTAAACTCTGTTTAAATAAACTGTCAATAATTTTTGGTGTATGCTATCGTGGACCAGGTTCCTCCTTGGAATATTTACAAAGGCTTAGCACATTTATGCACAAACATGACTTTGGTATCTGAGAATTTGTCTTTATAGGATACTTTAATGCACTATTTATTGACTGCCAAAGAAAAAGTTGCACTGGGAAAGAAATTTCAATTTGTAGGGCACTCTTATTTGTTTCACTAACCCTGGGCCTTACTCAAACTGTACAATCTCCAACTCGCCATAACGCACTCCTAGACCTTGTTTTCCTCAGTTCTCATTTAGTACAAACTGCATTTCAATGTGACGTAATTGATGGTATTTCTGGCCACAAAGCTTTGCACATATCGCTTTCATCCCGTCTAATTAAACAGCAGCCTAGCATTACGCAGTTTCATGACTTCGTTCATGCTAATGACGCCTTTATTACAGATATGCTAGCTTCCAACTTTGATTCTTTTCAAGCACTTAGTAGGCACAAGCACGTTGACACTGTAGTCAGCGCATTTGAGCGTATCGTGAAGTTATGCATTGATCAATTCGTTCCTCTCAAAACAAAAAAAAAAAGAAATCCGCAGATTCCATGGATGAATCGCAGCTTGCTGCGAACTTCACGTCGCGTTCGTCGTCTGCGCCGTTTGAAAAAGACAGGTAATCCAGCGTTATCAGTCGCGTTAGCACTGCTGTGATATATCTGCATAAAAAAATGGAATGTGCTACGAACTTTTATTTCCAAATTGAATGTCCTGCATTATCAAAATCAAACCCACGCAAATTCTGCTCTTCTATTAACCCCACTAGGACCAATGCAGTTTCCTTTATAATAGATAGCACGACAGCTTCAGAACCCATTAATATAGCTAATGCGTTAAATGTCTATTTTCAGTCAGTGTTCTCGCACGACAATAATGCTCTCCCTTCGTTCAGAAGATCTAATCCAGAGCTGCCCGTCGACGATCTGGTAGTTAGCACAGATGGTATCCTAAACTTCATTCTCAAGTTAGATACGAAGAAATGCACTGGCTCCTATAATATTTCAAATCGCTTTCTGGTGCGATACGCTCTCTGGTAATCACCTTATTTGACCATCATTTTTAACAAATCTTTCTCTTGAAGTACAGTCCCCGTGTCCTAGAAGTTAGCCAAGGTCCTGCCTCTGCATAAAGCAGGAAACAGACAACTGCTCTCCAACGTAGACCTATATCACTTACTTTCAATTCCGGAAAGCTGCTCGAACACATCATTCATGAACACATAACTCAGTTTATTTAATCGAATAATCGTCTGTCCAGCATGCAACATGGATTTCGTCGCGACTTCAGCACAATAACGCAACTGGTGGAATTTCCGCATGATATTATTAGTAATTTAGACATTCGTAATCAAATTGGTGCATTATTTATAGATTTTTAGAAGGCTTTCGACACCGTTCTACAAACCAAGCTTCTAGGTAAACTAGAGGTAATATCAAATAATTCGCAATTGATTGACTGGATAGCGACCTTTCTAAACTCGCGCTCTCAATTCGTCTCAGTCAATTCCAAATCGTCCTCAGCAGTAAAAGCTACAGCTGGTATCCCACAGGGCTCTGTTCTGGGTCCCCTGTTATTTTTTATTTTTATAAATGACCTTTCCAGCAATATTAGGTCCCAAGTTCGTCTCTACACCGACGACTGTGCACTTTACCAGGTAATTACTTTTAATGAACCCGTCATACTTCAGGATTCTTTCTCGCAGTTTTGTTGTTGCTTCTCGGATTGGCAGATGCGCATAAACTTCCAAAAAACCGTAGTTTTGTCTTTCACGAATAGCCATTCTCCATCGCAATATGCATACTCTTTCAACAACATCGCAGTTCCCCGAGCACAGACATACAAATGCCTTGGCGTCACGTTCACACACAACATGCAATGGCCGCATCGCATAGATTACATTACATCTAAAGCATTAAAAAATTAAGTTGCTTAAGACGTACGTCATCTACATCTCCAAAATCCATCAAATTGCTAATGTACAAAACGCTGATTCACGCCATATTAGAATACGCTTGGTGTGTGTGGAATTGTGTGACGTGAATAAAATTGAATCTGTCCAACGGCAAACTGTTCGCTTCATTTTTCATCGCTATGACCATGGTTTTTCGCCCTCATCTGCAATGAAATAGTTGAAGTTATCTCCATTGAGCACTAGGCGTGATATCGGCTGTTTGAAACGTTTGCACTCTTTTGTTCACTCGTCATGCCGGCTCTCTAATGATAATTACATCACGTATGCTAATGATCTGCCAACTAGACGTGGTCACAATAACATCTGGCCTTTTTGTGCCCGTACCAATATGTTAGAATACAGCTTTTTTCTGGTGATTATTGGTTACTGGAACGATCTACCTGGTTCGGTTCGTAAAATGATTGTATCAGATTTTTGGAGGCACCTGAATGACATTACTGTCCTATTTCTCTCATATTGTGCACGCTTGGGCTTAGAAGGTGGCGATATTTGTGCTGTTGAAGAACTTGTTGTGATGTTACTGTTTTTTTTTCCTAGTGTATTTATGTACCCCACTCCAGCAATAGCCCTGCATTGGGCTGCAGTATTTAAAAACAAAATAAGCAATAAATAAATAAATAAATAAATAAATAAATACATTGTGACGTGGTTTATTGACGCGTAGCGACTTCAGCGAAGGTCGAGAGGCGTCACAAGTAGAGCGTCGAAGAACGGGCGTCCAGCAGCCTGAATCCGGGCAAGCGCGAGCTCGTGTCCCCTGCTGCTACTGACACTGAGGCTGGCTTGCTTGCTCGTGTGTCGTCGTCGTCCTCTCTTCACTACATTTGCCCCCCGGGGAATAGCGGAGCCATCCTGGCGACTTAAGGCGTTGCCAATATAGCGGGGTCAAAATATGGCTTGATACGGGACACGTGCACGATTTCGCGGCCGCGACGGCGTAGGTCGTCAGACGATGTCAAGGGCTCGACCTCGTAATTTACGGGAGAAGTCCGAGCAAGAATGCGGTAGGGGCCGTGATATCGGGCCAGCAACTTGGAGGATAGTCCAGGAGTATTAGGCGGGACCCAAAGCCAAACGAGGGTACCCGTCGTGAAAGCAGTAAGAGGTCGATCTTCGTCGCGCCTAAGCTTCTGGCGCCCTTGGTCTTCCGTCGTAAATGAACGGGCCAACTGTCGACAATCTTCTGCGTACCTGGCCACGTCGGAAATTGGACTGTACTCAGATGCGTCAGGTGTGTAAGGAAGCATAGTGTCGAGCATGCATGATGGCTCGCGTCCGTATAAAAGAAAGAATGGTGAGAATCCTGTGGTCGCTTGCGTAGCAGTGTTGTACGCATATGTTACGAAAGGAAGGGCGGTGTCCCAGTTGGTCTGGTCGGATGCCGTGTACATCGTCAGCATATCCCCGAGAGTGCGATTAAATCTTTCGGTTAGGCCGTTGGTTTGCGGGTGATATGCGGTCGTCAAGCGGTGAACGATGTTGCACTGAGCGAGCAAGGCTTCAATAGCTCCGGACAGGAAAACACGCCCTCTGTCGCTCAAAAGTTCACGGGGAGCGCCGTGTCGCAGGACGAAGTTCCGTAAGATGAAAAATGCAACTTCTCTAGCCGTTGCTGTGGGCAAAGCTGCAGTTTCGGCATAACGCGTGAGGTGGTCTACGCCGACGATAATCCACCTGTTCCCGGACGTGGTCGATGGAAGTGGGCCGTATAAATCAATCCCAACGCGGTCAAATGGACGCGCCGGGCACGGGAGAGGCTGAAGTGTACCGGCTGGTCGTTGAGGTGGAGCCTTTCGTCGCTGACAGGCAGTACAAGTGCGGATATACTTGCACACCAATGCATACATGCCGCGCCAATAGTATCGCTGACGCAGGCGGTTGTAGGTCTTAAGAACGCCGGCGTGAGCGCTTTGCGGGTCGGTGTGGAAGGCAGCGCACATTTCCGTGCGCATGTGGCGAGGTATGACAAGCAGCCACCTCCGGCCTTCAGGCGCGTAATTCCGCCGATACAGGAGACCATCTCGTATAGCGAAATGCGGCGCTTGGCGACGTAGGGTTCGTGAAGCGGATTGAGTTGATGGATCAGCCAGGAAGTCGAGTATGCGGCAAACCCACGCATCCTTTCGTTGCTCCGACGACATATCTGTGACGTCGATTGGCGACACGGAAGCTGACGAAGAAGCTGTGTCGGACGCTAGCGGCGAGCGGGAGAGCGCATCAGCATCAGAATGCTTCCGGCCTGATCGGTACACAACACGAATGTCGTACTCTTGCAGTCGAAGTGTCCAACGACCGAGGCGTCCCGACGGATCTTTCAGCGACGAGAGCCAACATAGAGCATGATGGTCCGTGACGACGTCGAAAGGGCGGCCATAAATGTAAGGACGAAACTTAGACAAAGCCCAAATTATGGCAAGGCATTCCTTCTCACTGACCGAATAATTGCACTCAGCTTTCTTGAGAGTTCGACTCGCGTAAGCCACGACGTATTCTTCGTATCCTGGTTTTTTTTGAGCCAACACTGCACCAAGGCCGACGCCGCTGGCATCAGTATGGATTTCCGTTGGTGCATCAGGGTCAAAGTGGCGAAGTATTGGAGGCGATGTCAGTAAGCGTCGTAGCGTGTCGAAAGACGCGTCGCACTCTCGTGACCAAGCAGATAGGCCGCTGGAGGCTGTCAGAAGATTGGTAAGAGGGGCGATGATGGAAGCAAAGTCACGCACAAATCGGCGGAAATATGAACACAGCCCGATGAAACTGCGAAGCGTCTTCATGCAAGTGGGCTTGGGGTACTCGGCAACGGCTCGGAGTTTCGCTGGGTCCGGCAGAACACCTTCCTTGCAGACGACGTGCCCCAGTATCGTCAACTGGCGCGCCGCAAAATGACACTTTTTGATGTTAAGTTGAAGACCAGCTGCGGTGAGGCACGTCAAAATCTCACGAAGGCGAACAAGGTGAGTAGGAAAATCCCTAGAAAAGACTACGATGTCGTCAAGGTAGCAAAGGCAGGTGTTCCACTTGTATCCGCGCAGGATGTTGTCCATCATCCGTTCGAAAGTAGCTGGGGCGTTGCACAATCCGAACGGCATGACGTTGAATTCATAGAGCCCATCAGGAGTGACGAAAGCAGTCTTCGCACGATCGGTGTCAGCCATCGGTACTTGCCAATACCCGGAGCGTAAATCGAGAGACGAGAAATATTCTGCCCCTTGTAAGCAATCGAGAGCATCATCGATGCGCGGCAACGGATACACATCCTTTCGGGTAATCTTATTGAGGCGGCGATAGTCGACACAGAACCGTATTGATCCATCCTTCTTGCGCACAAGTACGACAGGAGAAGACCACGGGCTCTGGGAAGGTTGGATCACTGCGCGCTTTAGCATGTCGTCGACTTGTTCGTTGATAATTCGCCGTTCCGTCGCGGAAACTCGAAAGGGTCGTTGGCGTAACGGAGCATGTGAGCCGGTGTCGATGTGGTGTGTGACGCTCGTCGTGCGTCCCAAGGTCGGCTGGGCGCAATCGAAGGATGAGCGAAAGTCTTGCAGAAGAGCGAGAAGTTCGCTACGATGCGATGGCGGTAGATCGTCGGCAATACATGGGCGGAAATTGTCTGGGGCTGAGGAGGTGGTAACAGGTGACGTCATGGCGTTCAGTTGCAGGTAGGGTTGGTCCTCCGAAAGGTCCAGGGAACGCAAGAGGTCGACGTCTTGTACGTGCCCCAAAGATTCGCCACGAAGCAAGGTAACAGCGGACGACAGCGTGTTGGCAACGAGCATTATCGTAGCGCCAGAAGTAATCGACAGCACGGCAAAGGGCAGTCGTAAGCCGCGACGATGGAGTAGTACTTCCGACGGGGCGAAGAGTGCTGTTCCGTCCGGTGCGGTCGTACATGTCAGTGCGACAAGGGCGCACGTCCTCGGGGGGATATCTGTGTCCTCAGTGACGACAAGTTTGTGAGGACGGTCCGTCGAAAGAGAGGTCTGCAGCGGCGTCAGAGCTACTTCTGCACGGGCACAGTCGATGATGGCGCTATGATTCGAGAGGAAGTCCCACCCGAGAATAATGTCGTGGGAGCAGGATGGTAGTACGAAAAACTCTATGACGTAAAGTACATCTTGTATGGTGACTCGTGCAGTACACACTGCTGACGGCGCAATACACTGTGAGCTGGCAGTACGGAGCATTAGTCCCGATAGCGACGTCGTCAGTTTCTTCATCTTGCGGCACAGTGTCTCAGAGATGACGGAAACGGCGGCCCCTGTGTCAATGAGAGCTTCGGCGGCGGTTCCTTCGACATCGACATCTATAACATTTTGCGGCGAAACACATGGAGGCCTTGGACAGTTCGACTTGCATGCAGCTCTTGCCTCCGGAACTGCAGCAATCAGTTTCCCTCCTCTGTAGCGGAGCGGCGACGCATAGGTGACGGAGAGCGTCGTCGTGGTGGAGACGGTGATCGGTGATCGGAACGCAATGGTCGGGTATCGGCGGCGTACCTGGGTGGTGCGCCCGACGACGAGGGATTAGGCGTGACCGTGGTGTCGAAGAAAGAAGGTTGTCGGCGGCGGCAGTGGCGAGCGGTAACGAGCAAGCTCGATAGTGGGTCGGTTGGCATGAGGGCTTGGCGTGCGATCGAGCGCTGCCTACGCAACTCGTCAAAACTCTGACACAATGACACCAGTGCAGCGACTGTGGTGGGGTTTCTTGCGAGCAACATCTGAAAAGCATCGTCCTCGATGCCCTTAAGGATGTGCTTGATTTTGTCCTCTTCGCTCATGGCGTTGTTGACGCGGTTGCAGAGGTTGAGCACATCTTCAATGTAACCCGTGAAGTTCTCACCGGGTTGCTGCGCCCGTTCACGCAAGCGCTGCTCTGCGCGAAGCTTGCGAGCCGATGGCCGACCGAAGACGTCCGTAATGGAAGTCTTAAAGACGGACCAGGTGGGAATGTCACTCTCGTGGTTGTTATACCACAGTTGGGCGATGTCCGCAAGGTAGAACTGGACGTAACCAAGCTTCATTTGGTCGTCCCATTTGTTGCTGGCACTTACACGTTCGTATTTCGACAGCCAGTCATCGACGTCCGAGTCACCTGAGCCGGTGAAGATGGGTGGATCTCGCTGGCGATACACGGCACCGCAGGTGACGTGGACTGCCGAAGTCCCAGACTGTAGAGGGGTCTCTTCGGCCATGTTAGTAATGTGGTCACGAACCGGGGGGAGTTTCCGGGAGCGAAGGTCCAGGTTGGTACAGGGAATCCACGTACCTCCACCAAATGTGACGTGGTTTATTGACGCGTAGCGACTTCAGCGAAGGTCGAGAGGCGTCACAAGTAGAGCGTCGAAGAACGGGCGTCCAGCAGCCTGAATCCGGGCAAGCGCGAGCTCGTGTCCCCTGCTGCTACTGACACTGAGGCTGGCTTGCTTGCTCGTGTGTCGTCGTCGTCCTCTCTTCACTACAACATAAATAAATAAAAAGGATAACGAAAGGGATAGACGTCAGGACACAAAGGCACATTTAAAAACACAAGAATCTCGGCCATAGGTGGAGAGTTTTCATTTTGCCGGAGAGGGCGGGGCCCGGCTTGCTCTTCTTCTACATTGTTCTCCCTGTCGCTTCATATATATATATATATATATATATATATATATATATATATATATATATATATATATCGAGAAAGAGAGAGAGGGCATGCCCACCTCCTATATTAAAGAATCTAATTAAATACTTTAATACCACCTTATTCTCTTTGGCGCCTACACCGCGATATCCGTATGAATATCTCTTGTGATGACTCCCGATTTATTTTTCAACTTACACAAGGACATCGAGCCTCCTCGCAACGCTTGGCTCAAAGCGAAAAATGCCGTATAGGCTGCTACTCGGTGACTGCATCACATAAAATCGATTCCCACAATGAGTGGGACCCACCTATTTTCTTTATTGACATGCATTACTTTGTTAAAACATGCACCAGACATAAGACAGTGGCCTAATGCTGGTACAGGAAGCTTTAATCTTCAATTTGTGATGGCCAAAAATAATTTACAGGTGGTAGAAAATACAATTTTCCACCACTATTGATGTAGTCGGGGGGTCTGTCCATGGGACCGGAGCCAGCCATGTCGCAGGGAGAAGTCGAGCAGAGTAGCCGGAGCTGACAACAGGAGCGTTTATTTACAGTATTTACATGGTAGCGTGTTTTTACATGATGCAGGAAGATGATGATCTGGAGCGCCTCGGCGCTCGCGTTTTAAGGCCTTAGCCTTCCCATGATTCCCTGCACGGGAAACAATAAAGTCCACGATGGTCCAATCAAGATGTCGTCTTGATCTCCGCCTCCAAATGGGAAGGTGAAACACCGCCTCCTTCCCCGCCCTGGAAAGAGGGAAGAGGCACGCCCAGTTCGCCCGTCGGCGAGGGAGAGGAGTGCACAGGACGCAATACGGCCTCGCACTGCACTGCACAATGACCTGGCCGAGGTGACGCACATTCCTGTAAACCAGCCGTGTAGTCGGGTGCAGCGATGACTCCTCGACAGCGGCTGCGACGCAGGTGCCTCCCAGGCGGCTGCCACGAAGGAACCCTCGGAGTGTGGGAAACGTGTCTCCCAAGTTCTCGGCTGATTGTTCGGTGCGTCGCGTAGCACGATGAACAAAGTAAGCAGCCTCGCCTGCAAACAGCCCCTCCTAGGTCATACCGTCAAAGTCGGTCAGGTGAGTCGAAAGGGGTTTGACGAGGTGCGCCGACGGCCCTGAAGGATTCAGAGCAGGATTGCCATGTTGTCGCCGCTACTGGTGCTCTTCGGGGAACGCTGACCCGGGAATAAAGCAGGGCAGACTGGCGAAATAATCCTGCTCGTCCGAGTGGCGCCAAGCCAAAAAGTCCGATCATAACAGCCCGTCCGCCGCCCCAGGAGGTCTCGAAGGGGATGCAGCAACAAAGCACTCCGTAGAGACCGCAGACTTCCTTGAATTCGTTGACACGTAGGTTGACCCCATCTTTGGACCTGAGCAACGGCTTGCAAACACCGGAAATGAACCAGGCAAAACCCGAGGCCCAACAAACAGAGAGCACTCAACTGACCTTGAGAAATGCCAGGCTACATTTTCCGGTGAAAACTCCCTCGAAAATTACAATTTAACTTTCGCTCGTGAAAGTCACGGATTAGTTAACAAAGTCATAAGAAACACAGACACTCTTAAGTACGAAGAAAATCAAAAGCCTAACGTTTTGTATCATTCCCAGAGAAAGCCACGTACAACTTTTAAGGCACGCAGGTGCTACGGGCGTCAGAAGAACGAAATGAAGTGATTAAAACCAAACGCTAAATACATGTTATGAAAACAAAACACTAAATGTCTTACGTACACAGAATGCAAATAAAAGGTGTCTAAAGCTACACTGGTGTTAAACGGAAAAGGCACGGCTGGGACCAACAGCGTTTCTGCTATCGTGCCCAACACCGTGGTCCAAACACACCACAGCTTTTTTGACAGGGCAAATTTTGCCCCTCAGAAATTAGCCGGCGGCACGCGATTGCCCCGGAACATCCCTGAGATAGCTCAAACATTCCTTCCAGCTGAAGGAAAAGGCGACAATGCCTACTAGATAGGGAGGTGCGTAACCTTCATTACCCTCCAAAACTCTGTCCACTATTCGGAAGAAGCAGAACGATGTGTGCTTTAAGCCGAATGTAAGTACAAGGTCTGGCCCTGGGTCCTCGTGAGGCACCGAACGCAAGGAAAACAAAGTAGCCGGCAAACAGGCCTTCCAGTCTGTCACGCTGACAGCACCTAGCCCTTCTGAATGATGCAATACTAGGCCGGACTCCCGTTTTTCCTTGAGCCTCATTAGGGGGGTTCCCAGTGACTTCAATACTTCGTGACGAGCGCATTCGTCGCGGCTATCAACTTGTGAATCCTCCTGAATCGCGCCTCGCTTCATCTCAGGAGCGGATTCGCCGGCCGTCGGACGCATCAGAACTTTTGCTGAATGGTCACCAAAACAAAGGCCCTTCAAAAGCATATCCCAGTGATTCGAAATCGGGTAGGAATAATGCTTAGGCAGGTTTTGTGACCCGGCAGCATCAGTCACGGACATTCCGAACGGCCCCTTCGTTTCCACGCGGGCTACCGGAAAGCGCACTCCGTCCTCTCCATCTATCGTCTCCGTCTCACTACGCGCGCGTTGGTAGTGTCTTTCAACTCGTGTATCAGCATTCAACACTGCCTGAATCGCGCCGCGCTTCATGTCATGAGCGGATTCACCAGCCGTCGGACGCATCAGAGCTTTCGCCGAATGGTCACCAAAACAAAGGCCCTTCTTACTCAAAAGCATATCCAAGTCATTCGAAGGAAGATAGGGATCATGCTTGGGTAGGTTTTGTGACACGGCAGCCTCAGTCACGTGCAGTCCGAACGGCCCCTCACTCTCCACGCGGGCTACAGGCAAGCGCACACTGTTCTCATCAACCATCGTTTCTTTCTCGCCACCCGCGCCTTGGCCGTGGCTTTCCGCCTGTGAATCAGCAGCTTTTAACTCTCGCTGAATCGCGCTGTACTTCTCAAGAGCGGACTTACATACTGTCGGACGCGTTACACCTTCAACAGAATTGTCACCAAAACAAAGGCCCTTTTTCCTCAAAAGCATATCCGAGCGATTCGAAAAAAGATAGGGATAATGCTTGGGCAGGCTCTGTGACACGACGGCCTCCGTCACGAGCAGTCCGAAAGGTCCCTCAATCTCGACGCGGGCTACCGGCAAGCACACACTGTTTTCCTCAATTACCTGCCGTATCCACGCGCACTCACCAGTGAAATTTTCAGGTTTCACGTAGGAGGGATGCACAATGTCCATAGTTGCGGCCGAGTCCCGCAGTACCTGACATGGCTTTCCGTTTACTGTTAACTCGTAAAGATAGGGCTTTAATAGCTCTAAACTGTCATCGCTGCTGTCCGAAAAAGAAAAGACAGCTCTGGGCTTTCGACAGCCAATGGAGAGGTGACCAGGCTCTTTGCAACGGTAACAAACGATCGGCCTTCTGACCTCAAACGCCTTCTCCCTCTTTTTCTCGTTTTGCAAGCCGCTCGCTGCGGTGTCGGCAGCTGCACCTTTCGGTGGTTCTCCCTTCACGGTTTCGGTATCCCTACTTTGAAAGGGGTGCCTCCTGTCATATCTGCGAAATTGAGAGGAAGGCTTACTGCGCGCTCTTTCGGATTCCCGGCGTGCAGCGAACTCATCCGCTAACTCAGCAGCACGTTCCAAGTCCCCCTTGCCTATTCTGTCCTGAACCCACAGGCGCATTTCGGGGCTTAGCGAACTGTAGAACTGCTCCAGGCAGATAACCTCAACTAACCTGTCGTGGTTTCCAAATGCGTCCTCCCCCTTTAGCCACTGAACTAAGTCAGCATTGAGTTTGTAGCTGAATTCCTGAAACGACTCAATTGATTTCTTAGCTGCCTCACGAAACCGGCGGCGGAAGGCGTCGGCAGAAAGCCGGTATTTCTTTAACAAGGCCGTTTTGACTTTATCATAGTCACCGGCATCCTCTTTCTTTAGCCTTGCGATTATTGCGGCAACTTCGCAAGGGAGAACACTCAGAAGCCTCTGCGGCCAACTCTCACATAGGAATTCATGGCTTTCGCAGAGCCTTTCAAAATTCACTAGAAACAGCCCCATGTCTTCATTGATCTTATAAGGCTCCATGAGATCTTTCATATTCTTTTCGGCTGCAGCTCTCCCGTTAATCGCATTATTTGTTGCCTGTGACGCTTGTAAAGCCAAACGCCTCGATTCGTTGTTCCTGTCTTCATCGGCATCTTTTCGCCTTTTTTCGGCCTCTTTCTGCCCTTTTTCAACAACTTCCCAACACTCCTCAATTTCATCATCCTCTGCACCGCATTCCTGAATAGCCTTAATCAGCTTCGGCTTTCTCTCACTTCTCCCTACATCAATTCCCAGCTCTTCACACAGTAGAAAGAGGTCTGGTCTCTTTAGCTTCGTTACCAACTCCATGGTCTTCACGAGTGAGGACTTTCTTACACGCCGTGACGTTAGGAAGCGACCAAGCGAAGCCTACACGCACGGTAAAATTACTGCCGGTTTAGAATATGATAGCTAAAACCTGGTGAATAGCTGTGACGTATGGTAGCGGTACAACGAAGCCTATACGCACAGAAGTTTCAACCAGTTTTAGAAAAACTTCAAAAGCTAAAACCTGGCACATCTCAAAGAAAGTCAAGCACTCACCATCGTTGAGGCCCGAGTCAAGCATGGGACATCCCGTCGCTGCCAACCAGTTGATGTGGTCGGGGGGTCTGTCCATGGGACCGGAGCCAGCCATGTCGCAGGGAGAAGTCGAGCAGAGTAGCCGGAGCTGACAACAGGAGCGTTTATTTACAGTATTTACATGGTAGCGTGTTTTTACATGATGCAGGAAGATGATGATCTGGAGCGCCTCGGCGCTCGCGTTTTAAGGCCTTAGCCTTCCCATGATTCCCTGCACGGGAAACAATAAAGTCCACGATGGTCCAATCAAGATGTCGTCTTGATCTCCGCCTCCAAATGGGAAGGTGAAACACCGCCTCCTTCCCCGCCCTGGAAAGAGGGAAGAGGCACGCCCAGTTCGCCCGTCGGCGAGGGAGAGGAGTGCACAGGACGCAATACGGCCTCGCACTGCACTGCACAATGACCTGGCCGAGGTGACGCACATTCCTGTAAACCAGCCGTGTAGTCGGGTGCAGCGATGACTCCTCGACAGCGGCTGCGACGCAGGTGCCTCCCAGGCGGCTGCCACGAAGGAACCCTCGGAGTGTGGGAAACGTGTCTCCCAAGTTCTCGGCTGATTGTTCGGTGCGTCGCGTAGCACGATGAACAAAGTAAGCAGCCTCGCCTGCAAACAGCCCCTCCTAGGTCATACCGTCAAAGTCGGTCAGGTGAGTCGAAAGGGGTTTGACGAGGTGCGCCGACGGCCCTGAAGGATTCAGAGCAGGATTGCCATGTTGTCGCCGCTACTGGTGCTCTTCGGGGAACGCTGACCCGGGAATAAAGCAGGGCAGACTGGCGAAATAATCCTGCTCGTCCGAGTGGCGCCAAGCCAAAAAGTCCGATCCTAACACTATAGAACACTAAGAGGTCGCC
>JALIZH010026498.1:0-10080 GCA_030522465.1 Rhipicephalus appendiculatus
GTAGCATTTGCTTTTTGATCGGCATTGCTCACAAGGATGAATGCAGCCGCTTGTGCAAGATGGCTGGGCGTTCAGCAAGGGGTTAAACTTTGGCCGGGTGACTGAATCGAGGGACAGACAGACACGCAGAAATACAGACAGACAGACCAAAATTTCTGCGTTGAAGTATCCCAAGTAAGACTATCGTCTTAAAAAACAACCCCTTTGCAACTTTAATCGATATGAACCGGCCAACTGGGGGCCTGATGCTGTAGCCCTCACGTTCCCAGGCGTGGAGCTACACGGGCGTTGTCCTCCGCTGGCCGGAAACCACGCCCGCAGCCGCGTGGCACAAGATGGCGCCGCTGCTGCGGGAACTGTCCAAGAAGCTCGCCTCGCCGAGCTATGGTCTCAGCTTAGGAGTCGCGCTGCGCCAGGACAGCTTCGGGGCGGACATAGAGCACATTGCCGCCAACCTCGGCAAGACATACCTCTTCCTCTTGCCGCCCGCCGTGGATGACTATAACCCCCTCGCGCTACGGTATGCACTGTCACTCATCGCGATGAGGTAGTCTATACCAGAAGCAGTAAACGTGATAATGATTGGTCAAATTAGTGGTGGTGGTTGTTGTAGTAGGAATGGTAGTTGTTCTAGTAGTTAAAGGTGTAATGCTAACAGTACTAGTATTATTAGTGGTATTAGTAGCAGTGGTAGTAATATTAGTAGTAATAGCAGTAGTAGAATAGTAGTAGTAGTAGTAGTAGTAGTAGTAGTAGTAGTAGTAGCAATAGTAGTAGTGGTGGTAGTAGTGGTGGTGGTAGTATGGATAGTATTACTGGACAAAGTGCAGGAACACGAAAGGGGTTCTATCACCTAGCAGCAGTACATGGTAGCTGTCGTAGTAGTGTGACTGTAATTTAACACAGTACTTATGAAAAATAATTGACAGCCATCCATGTGGAGCACGAAGCCGCCAAGAAATCCCTGCGGATTTCTCAGAAGGAAAAGCTTCTTAGTTAAAGCAAAATTCTTTCTGGTTTGGGGATCGAACCCGGGACCAGGGCGAATTTTCTTCGAACTAAGAATAGTTCCTTTCTGAGAAATACAGGTGGATTTTCATGTGGCTTCGCGCTACATACGAGTGGCTGTGGATTACCGTTTCACAACCGCTCGGCCATCTTGCGGGTTTCCTAAGAACTCATTTGCAATAACACAGTAGTACCCAAGTGCTCTAATATAACTACGGTAGTAGTGCAATGGTAATAACATTTTTTATGACTGTTGTAAAGAAAACAGAACAAAAGAAATGTTTTTAACCGCACAATAGAGCAGCCTGCGGGCATCTATGGTGAAAAGCAATTGTACGGGGCAACCGGCGAAACGTTGTAGAGACAAGAGTTCAGAAGGTGTAGCAACAGAAAGAAACTCTTTACATGAACATGCCGTGCAACGGCTGTCTGTATACAGGGTGTTTCACCTAACTTGAACCAAATATATTTTTAATTTCGTGCACTCTGCAGAAAAGCAGGAAAATGTAATATAGATTAAGTGATCTGACGGTGCTGACCAAACGTTATAACTTTTCTATTGAATATTATTTCGTCAGAGCTACTATTTTAAGAGTGAACTAAGCAATTTTCGGTAATTACCCAGCTATACTGGTTGGCAGTTACCTTAGCATGGAAGAAATATGTCGTACTTTCAGCGCAAGGGCAACGACTTTGGCATTGAAGATTTCTCGCTAGAGTTACTACTTACTAATCACAAATTAAGCAATCTGTTATTTACCCAGCTTGACGGATTGAAAAGAATATCCTAACGTGCTACGAGTTGCTCCGAACAATACTGGGCCAATTAGACACACGTAGATCATGCGTTTGTTTTTGTAATACTAGGCGTAAGTTAGCTGGAACACCCTGTATAGTTGCCTTGCAAAGAGGCTTTCTCGCCAGATTGTCATTCGCAGCTACGCATAGCGCCATCGCATTGTTGGTTCATGTGAAGCGGCACGGCCGCCGCAGCCTTACGGGGAGTCCGCGTGGTGTCGCCAGGTGTTTTCTCTGCTCGAGGGGAACGTGTAATTGCCACGTGTATGTGCGTCACAGCGCTGCCGGCATGCACGAGCGGCCGTTGGTCGAGTGTTCGCGGTAAACTCGTGGCAGTCAACGTTGTCCTTATTATAGCCTTGACTCATCACAGTTCTAAGACAGTGCTTCTGTTGCTATTTCATTTCTGCAGCTACTACAGTAAAAGGACCTTGGCCGCATTGGACGGCCTCAACCTACGCTTCTTGAGCCATAGCCTCAGTGGCCGCCAATGTTACCTGTTCCCGGCGGACACTTACACTTACCGGGTAAGGCACACTTCTGTCACCGGTACTTCGGGCTATGGATGTGACTACCGTCCACTAATGTAGCCACAGGGAGGCAGGCTTGGCAGTTTCAACACCCCCACCCCCCCCTTCCTGTTTCTCAGCTTTGCATGTCTACATGTACACGCTTAAAGAATTAATCGTTGGGCTAGTTGCTCGCGCATAACTGGATAAGACATATTAGAGCAAGCAATAAAAGGCTGAACACAAAGAAGGCAAAGACGAGTGCTACTCGCAACTGTTTATTAGCAGGGAAGGATTCCACATATCCTGGAAAAGGGGGCGGATCACCGTCGAGAGCAGTCGCACCTCACTTCGGCTCCGCCAATTTTCGGCGCTCGCGCCGGTTTTTTCGACCCTGTCCAGATAATTTCTTCATGGGTGGCTGAAGCATATTGCCTGGATTATTTCGACACCCACTTTATCGCGAAACTCGCCCGGCGTGGCCCGGGAGAGCATTCGAAAGTGTTCGACCACGCCGTACGCTGAGCTAGGCCTGTCTGGCTTAGCTCAAGTGCGGCCGCCTGCACGCTGGCTCATCGACGACGGGTGACCACCCGGCCGCCCGCCGCTGCCTCGTCGCCCATCTCCTAGCTGTCCACCGCTATGGAGTACACTGTCGAAGGACAGGACGTCACCCCCCGAAGAACTCTCGGACGAATCCTGGCAGTCGCCAGGCCTCCGCGCCCTAGAGAAACGCCGAGCAGTCTTGCGCCGTGCCGCCGCCGCCAAAGCTAAAACCACCACGCCGACTTCCCAGCCTTCATCATCGCCGCCGTCGAAGCGGGCAAGTACCTCGCCTCCACAGACCCACCGCCGCGCTCCGCTTCCTCGTCTCCCGGCTGACACGATTCACGTCGTTGGCCGCCCAAAAAGCCCTGTAGAACTTACCAAGCTACAGCCTTGGCACTTGTACACCGCCTTGCTGCAAGCAGCGCGCCTGCAAGATCTCCCGCCCGCATCTCGCGACACGGTGCGGATCCACCCAGTCAACAACACTTTTACGCTCAGCGTCGCGGACTCGGCTCGCGCTCAAGCCTACCTCCGCATCTCCTCCCTCACGGTTTCCGGCAACACTTTCACCGTCCACCTCTACGCCCCACCGCCAGACGATGCCCTTAGGGGCATACTCTACCACGCCTTCGACGACTTCACAGACCAAGCCATCCTTGACGACCTCCAGGCAAGCAATCCTACCCTCTCGGTCGTGGGCGGCCGCCGCATGGGCAAGTCGCCTCACATCTTGGTCACGCTTATGGACCCGAAATTACCCCGGTGGATTTTCTACCACGGTGTCCAGCTTCGCCTCCTTCCGTTCCGCCATAAGGTGGAAGCCTGCTTCAATTGCCGCTCGACCGGCCACCAGACCGACGTGTGCCCCAAGCCGCGGCAGGAGCTGTGCCATCGCTGCGGCGCGGCTCACCCCACATTGCCCGAAGGATCACCACCCACTTGCATCCCCCCGCTGCATCGTCTGCAACGGAAATCACTCCACGCACAGTTCCAACTGTAAACACCGCTACGTGCAACGCCCTCAGCGCCCGAAGGCCCCGGTGCCTAACACTCGCCCCTCGCCACAACAACCTGTCGTACCCCCCAGCAGCCGCGCACTCGTCCCAGCAAGCGTCATGTGGTCCCTCACCACTTCCACCCCCCAAGTCGGTCACTGCCTTTCCGCCCCTCACATCAGCGGTGCCTAAACCCGCCTCTCAGCCCACGCATTCGACATCGTCCCGCGGCGCCTCCGGCTCACCTTTGGAGCCGCAGGTCGGTGCACTACAGCAAGAAAACGCTTCCCTCCGACAGCAACTCACTGCACAAAACGCTCAAATTGCGGCTCAGAAGACGCAAATTGATTCCCTCCAAGCGCAACTACACGCACTTGAAGAGAAGCTGGAATCAGCCATCACAGCGCCATCCTCTCTTCCCGCCGCCATCGATTCCTCCTCCGACATGGACGTGCAAACCCTCGAAGGATGCAGTAGCAAGCGCCGCAGACCCAACACCCCCCTTACATCTCTCCACCTCTCCGAAGAGGTCCAGATAGCTATCAAGACGGCCCTCGTCGATCTTGAAAAACGGTTGGATAGCCGCCTCAACTCCGTCCGCCAGCTTCTCACTGCACAGCACGAAGCTCTAAATTCCCTGCGCACCGACTTCGCCGCCTATCCCCCCCCGCCACGTCCTTACAATCTCTTCAATCGACAGTCGACACCCTACAAACTACTGTGCTTGAAAGCATCCGAGCCAAGCCACCACTCCACGCCCGCACCACGCATACTTCCGCAGCCCGATCCTCGGCATCATCGGCCGAGGGAACGCCTTCCGCTGTTAAAAATGGCTGACCGATCCGTCGTCACCATTTGGCAGTGGAACTGCCGTGGTTTTCGTCTCAAGCGTAACCACCTCCTTCTCCACCTTCAACAAATAGACCCCTCGGCCTCTCCTGATATCATCGTACTACAGGAAACTCACGCCAACGTTTCGCTCTCGGGTTACATCGCCCACAACCAAGTAGCTCATGATCCTCTGCCCCATCCCGTCACGGCCGTCCTCACCCGGCGGACACTCGTTGTCAATCGAGCCGATCTGAACTTCCCTGCAGTCCACCACGTATTTCTTGAGGTACTACCTCAGCGACGTGAGGAGCCCTCTCTCTTTATTCTGAATGTGTATAACCCCCCCTCGTGTCACTGAGGATGCGTCTCTGCTCGCCCTGATCCGTGCCGCTGCAGCGAGAGCAGCCAAATCCCCCCCTTCTTATTCTCGGCGACTTCAACGTCAGGCATCCGGACTGGGGTTACCCCAAGGCCGATGGCCCCGGAAGGAGGCTGTGGCAGCTCGCTCACGACCTGAACTTTTCCCTGCTCACCGATCCCACGCAGCCAACCCGCATTGGCAACAGTGTGTGCCGCGACACCACCCCGGACCTCAGCTTCTGCCGCAGTGTGCGCGACGCGCGCTGGTCCAACACGCATCACTCCCTCGGCAGTGACCACTATGTCCTCACTATTCAAGTGATCACCTCGCTCTGCAAGCCACGCCAACACACAGCCCGCCACGCAGATTGGGACGCGTTCCGAGAACGCCGGCTGCACTCCGCCGCCTCCAACATCGAGGACCTTTCGACGTGGACTGACCAGCTGCTGGCGGACCTCGACGCGGTCACCGCCTCAATCCCCACCACGGAGGACCATCCGGCAATCGACTCCCGCCTTGCCCACCTGTGGGCCGCTCGCGCGGGACTCACCAACCGTTGGCATAAGCAACGTCACAACCGTCGCTTACGCCGCCGCATCGCACACCTCGATCGTACTATTGAGCAACACACCACCGTGCTTGCACGCCAACAGTGGGAACAACTCTGCTCGGAGCTCTCCGGTCAGTTGGGCTGCAAACAATCCTGGCATCTTCTCCGCCACCTCCTCGACCCTGCTTCCGCCAAGTCGGTCGCTCGGCAGCAACTACAACGAGTGGTCCGGGCCTACCCCGGCGACACTCCGTCGCTGATGGCAGACCTGGCTGCGAAGTACTTTCAGCTTCTGACTCCTGGTGTACATTCTCCCCCTCTCGCGTCCTACACTGGGGCCCCCAACCCAGAACTCGACGCCGACATCACGGAGGCAGAGGTATACGCAGCATTACACAGTCTACGCACCACCTCCGCGCCCGGTCCAGATCGCATACCCAACAAGCTCCTCCGAAACCTCGACGCTCCTTCGATCACTACTCTCACTTCTTTCCTCAACGAGTGCTGGCGCTCCGGCAACCTACCCCAGTCATGGAAACACGCTCGCGTGGCTTTCATCCCCAAGCCGGGAAAGAAACTCACAATCGAGAATCTCCGGCCCATTTCACTCACTTCATGCGTCGGCAAGCTTCTGGAACACGTCGTTCTCGCTCGCCTACAAACGTACACGGACGCTCACCATCTCCTTCCCCATACTATGCTTGGATTCCGCCCCCCACCTCTCGACGCAAGATATCCTCTTGCAACTCCACCACGACCTCCTTGAACCACCCACATTTTCAGACACTAAGGCTCTTCTTAGCCTCGACCTTCACAAAGCGTTCGACAACGTCTCCCATTCGGCTATTCTTGCCGAACTCGCAGCCCTCAATCCCGGCACCCGCACCTACAACTACGTTCGCGCGTTCCTCACCGCCCGCACGGCCGAAATCATCATAGGGGACCTCTCGTCTCCCACGTACGAGCTTGGCCCTCGCGGCACCCCCTCAGGGTGCCGTATTGTCGCCTTTTCTATTTAATCTTGCCCTCCGCTCTCTCCCTGGAAAGCTGGACCGTATCCCCGGTCTCAAACACACCCTGTGCGCTGACGACGTCGCTATCTGGGTCACAGCGGGCTCCGATGGCCACATCGAGCAGACGTTACAACGCGCAGCCGACGTCGTCACGTCTCACGTGCACGCGGCCGGTCTCACTTGCTCAGCGGCCAAGTCGGCTCTCCTCCTCATGCGGCCTCCCGACCGGCGTCGATACAAAACGCCTCACCCCACCATCACTGTGTACGCCAACTCCACTCCCGTGCCCGTCGTTCAACATCTCAGCGTGCTTGGGCTGATACTACAGTCCAACCGCCATAACACACACACCATCGACAAGCTCTCGCTCTCGGTGCAACAGACCGCCCGTATGCTCGCCCGTGTCCGCGCGCGGCGTGTGGGCATGCGAGAACACGATCTGCTCCGCCTCGTCGACGCCTTCGTCGTTTCCCGCCTCACGTACGGCCTTCCTTATACTCGTCTCCTCAAATCGGAACGCGACAAAATTGACGTCCTCATCCGTCGGGCATACAAGACTGCCCTCGGCCTTCCCCCCCCAACGCGTCCACGGATCGTCTCCTACGCCTTGGTGTACACAACACCCTCGACGAGTTGATTGAGGCTCATCGCTCCGCTCAGGTGCAACGCCTCTGCCGTTCGCCGACCGGTCGTCACATCCTTTCCTCCATCGGCCACGACATCTCCTCCCACCCTCCGGACCTGGTCTCACTGCCCCGTGCTGTTCGAGAGGCCTTCTCCATCAAGCCGCTGCCTAAGAATATGCTCGCGGGCCACCACGACGCTCGCCGCCAAGCCCGGGCGGCCATGCTTCACGCCAAGTACGCCGACCACCCGGCCGTTGTCTACGTGGATGCGGCCCGATACAACTCACCCAGGGACGCCTTCGTAGTCGTTTCCGTGTCGCCCCCCCTCAGGTCCTTCAGGGCCGGCAATCACGGCCGGCACCATTCCAACACCCTACGCCGTCGAAGCGGAGGAGGCGGCCATCGCTTTGGCTGCGACCTCGGCCGACGCTGGCGTCATACTCAGCGACTCCAAACAAGCCATCTCAAATTTCGCGCGAGGTCTTGTCTCGCCTACCACCCTACGACTCCTTCGCCCACTACTACTGCAAGATGAGCAGCGCCATTTTGAACTGATCTGGGTCCCCGCCCACTCGGGTCACCCCGGCAACGAGACGGCTCACCAACACGCTCGAGGATTCGTCGACCGAGCGGTGAGCCCCTCAGAGTCGGACGCCCCGGTGCCGGAGCCCCTGGTCACCTACCATGACATTACCCAGCACCTATCGCCTCGAGCGATACACCTATTCACCCCCCTGATGGCAGTCTTCCCAAGCGGTCCAAGATCGCCTGGCGTCGCCTACAGACCCGCACCTTTCCGTGCCCCCTCGTGTTTTCGTACATCCACCCAGATGTCGTGGATCCACGCTGCCGCTTCTGCGGCGGCGTTGCATCGCTGAACCACATCCTCTGGGGCTGCCCGGATGATCCCCCGCCCGCCGACCTCATTCGCCCACCCCCGACCGAGGAACAATGGGAGGCCCTTCTTTCCAGCACCGACAGGGACATCCAAACACGGGTCCTGGAACGAGCGGAAGACGTCATAGAGAAGCACGGCCTGGCAGCCTACGTGGCCTAGTCTCCCTTACCCCTCACCCCTTCGACGAATAAAGTTGTCACTCACTCACTCACTCACTCCACATATCCTTTTCTCGCGCATGTGCATACAGCTATATTCCGTGGCGTTATGGCTCTGCTAGCTATATACACACGCACACAAACGCACGCACGTACGTACAGTGGTTGAATCCCCCCTTTCTCCCCCCAAAGTATTGTTGGCTATACCACTGCTACCGCCGTCCGGTAATCCGGTATTAGGCAAACGCCAATCCGTATTCCTGAATGCGGCGTAAACTAAAACGCACATTTCAAATAATATCTGGGGTCTTACGTTCCAAATCCACGATATCATTATGAGAGACGCCGTAGTGGAGGGCTCCGAAATTTTGACCATCTGGTGCTCTTTAACGTGCACTGACAACCCACAGCACACGGGCCTCTACCATTTCGCCTCCATCGAAATGCGACCGCCGCGGCCAGGATCGAACCCGCGACCTTCGGGTCAGCAGCCATGTACCGTAACCGCTACACCACCGCGGCGGACTAACACGCCTTTCACTCCAGCGTTACTCCTTTTAACTGATATCACTCGTTATACTTTTACGCTTAAATATAGCGCGTGATACAGCCATATTACATCCCATCATGAAACGCATTGGTCAACGCTTACACCACATCCAAAGACATGGCACTCCTTGGCCAACCCTGGCCGTTGCGCCACAAAACCCCACTAATCATCGTCATCATATCACTCGTTGCGCGCAGATAAAGCCGCCCGACACGACGCACTCCCTCGGACCGGGCATCAAAGGTCCCAGGACCGAGAGCGCCGGACGCATGGCGTACTTCGAGACGTGCCAGGTCGCGAGCACGTACTCGAAGCTCTTCACGGACTACGGTGTCGAGGCGCTCCAGAACGACTCCCTCCTGGTGTACACGGAGCCGCAGTTGCTCGCGCACTTCGCCGACTACATGCACAAGTCCCTGTCGGCCACTTGCATGGGCATCTGGAACCCGCACATGGACGACTTAGGCGGCGTGTGCGGTTTCGGCGTGTACCCGCTCTCCGGCGCCCTCTTCCGCTACTACAACGACACCCACTAGCAGCATCCAGCGGGCGCCAGGACAACATGGCTGCATTTCTTCATTGTCGCATTGATGTTCTTTTGAATACAAGAAGACTTTTGAATGTACGATAAGGATCATTTCTGTTTATGCCCATAGCAACATGGCACCCGTGCCTAATATACACGATAGCGACCATGCCTGTTTATGCCTGGTAACATGGCGCCCGTGCCTTGACCGACGAAGTGACGCTGTCGTTTTGCGAAGTTGAATACACTTCCAAGCTTTTTACGGCGATTACTGATAACGTAGTATTGCTTACGAATGTAGGCGTGTTTGCGTCTTGGTTACCTTTTATTTGCAGGATTCTTAGTGGGACCTAATGCTTGTTTGTCAATTCCTGCGCAATGACTTCGATAGTGCGTTTGTGATGAAGTACGCGCAGTAAGTGGACGTTATTTTTCACGCGCAGCAATAAAGTTCATTTTGAAAACTGTCTCTTTGGCCGGAAGGGCTCTGTATGCGCATTTTAAGGACACAGTGAGGCACACACTAATAAGGACGCAGTAAGGGACACTGACAACCACAAACGGATGAGCTTCCGTTTCTGGTTTTTCGTGTTCCTCCCTGTCCTTGTCTTTAACAGTGACATCAGGATGGACGTATGCCGATGTCCATTTTCTTACTCGGGACTTCGCTGATGGTGATTTTGAGGTCGTCTCCTTGTAAACTGGCTG
>JALIZH010026499.1:0-37890 GCA_030522465.1 Rhipicephalus appendiculatus
CGCTCCGCCTCTCCTCTAGGCATCCCTGCCCGCGGCGTCCACGCTCCCACTGCGCATGCGCCTCCCCCTCCCCTCTCCTCTCCTACACTCCCCCTCTCTCCTCTAGGCATCCCTGCCCGCGGCGTCCACACTCCCAATGCGCATGCGCGTCCCCGCTCTCTCTCCTACGCTCCCCCCTCTCTCGCCTCGCGATGCCGACGCAGGCAGCGTCTGCTAGCGAGTTTCTTGGTTGAAAAAACCGACTGCTCGCGCTGCACAACGGTTCGCTGGCCACCCCATATACATGGCAATGAATCTTGACCTGCAAGGTGGTGCCGGTGGCAGATTTCTCGTGTGCGTTGTTTAACATTAAAAATTCGCAGCGTGCGCGTTCACTAAAAGCTGACTGCGGGTCTCTGTGTACAGTCGGAGTCTTCTGTCTCTCATTGCCCATTAGCAGCGATTGGCATGTTCCAGTAGGAAACACCGCTCCATCACTGCGTGCTTTGCGCCTCCCCAGTTTTTTTTCTGCGCAACGCTGCGATGAGCGCCAGCGTCAACGCCGCCGCCAGTGTAAGCGTTAGCGCCCGCTGCTTCGCATCTACACATGGTTCCCTTTAGCGGGAGATGGTGTAATTTTAATTATTTTGGCTCACGATAAGGGTTACGCTGTCGAAATGAAATGTGAAGAGACTTCCTGATCGCTTACTTCTCACCGCTGCCAGCGTGTAGCCTATTGTAACCCATAGACTGTCTAGGAATCTCTAACCGAGATTGTAAGGAGACCTAATAAAGAGAGTGGAAGTGAGCTATTCACGCATGAGGAAATTGCAGGATCAGTCGCCTTCGTGCCAGCATGGTTATACCACTTGATGAGCCCGTGCACGTCTGCCCAGTCACATATTACGCCTCAAGGCAACTGATTCATCAAGCCAACACTGTATCAGATCAGAACTAGCCCAGAGGGAAATGTCTAGTATGTATAACGACAATCCTGGCAGGGTGAGGTATCACTGGCTCTACAAATAGGAAGCTATACCTCTTTTTTATTGCCATAGCAATTATATGGACACTCCCGGTAGGTCCTTGCCGTCGCCTGATGTTTCGTATATGTATATGCGTATGTGTATACATAAAACAAGATATAAAAACTAGTCAAAATAACAGTTTTCTCAAGCGCGCGAGCGGGTATTCAAACGTGCGAACCCTCGCCCCGCAGAGCACTGCCTTAGAACAATCACACCATGCTACATTCATTCTCTACGATACTCAAGGGACAATACGAACGCACGCGGGGTTGTGTGAAACTCACGTGACGCCACACGTGGCGAAATTAATATAATGCGAGACGTGGGCCATGCTGCATCATTGCCCGCGCTGCGTTTTCGTCATATCGCTGGCGACCAGACAACATTTTTTGGCAATGAAGCGAAAGCTGCAGTTCGAAATTGCGCGTATTATACCGCCAATGAATGTAGTCCCAGAAATGCGGCTGCATTTTCTGCGTTAGATATAAAAAAATTACACCATCTCCCGCTAAAGGGAACCATGTGTAGATGTGAAGCAGCGGGCGCTAACGCTTACACTGGCGGCGGCGTTGACGCTGGCGCTCATCGCAGCGTTGCGCAGGAGAGAAAACTGGGGAGGCGCAAAGCAGGCAGTGATGGAGCAGTGTTTCCTACTGGAACATGCCAATCGCTGCTAATGGGCAATGAGAGACAGAAGACTCCGACTGGACACAGAGACCCGCACTCCGCTTTTAGTTAACGCGCACGCTGCGAATTTTTATTGTTCAACAACGCACAGGAGAAATCTTCCACCGGCACCATCTTGGAGGTCAAGATCCATTGCCATATATACGGGATGGCCAGTGAACGGTTGTGCAGCGCGAGCAGTCGGTTTTTTCAACCAAGAAACTCGCTAGCAGACGCTGCCTGCGTCGGCGTCGCGAGGCGAGAGAGGGGGAAGCGGAGAGAGGAGAGAGAGGGGGTGACACGCATGCGCAGTGGGGAGTGTGAACGCCGTGGGCAGGGATGCGTAGAGGAGAGAGGGGGACGCGCATGCGCAGGGGGGAGTAAGACGCCGCGGGCAGGGACGGAGAGAGGGGGGGAGTGTAAGAGGGGGAGAGAGGAAGGGAGGCGCATGCGCAGTGAGGGGTGTGGTTGCCGTGGGGAGGGATGCCTAGAGGAGAGAGAGGGGGAAAGGAGGTTTTTTATTTTTTATTTTTTCTTTAACTGTTTGCGCATGCGCAGTAAGGGTGGGCACGCGGCACACCACCACCACCACCACCACCACCGGATTAAGCTTCGCCATAAGATGCTTCACATCTAAAATACTCCATTATTTTCTACGTGTAGCTTTTTGAGACAGGACGCAGCTCACGCCAGTGAGATATTTGTATTGTAGCGATGCCTTGGAACTTGGAAATGGGTAGCACTCTCGAGAGCCTTCTAGTGGGTCATCTGCAAAAAGGACGCCGCTCGCGCTGAGAGTTCGTGCCTGGCCGTGGCTGTCGCCATTACGCAGTATCTCTGAGTACCGGCCAATAAACACCTTAACAGTATTTCTTTACTTGATACGCTGTCACATTGCATTTTTTGAACTCGTGAGCAAGTCGCGCCTTTTACCCGTACTACAGACGCTATATAAGCGGCGTCTGCGTCGATATGAAAGGCTGATTGGGCACAGTCATCACTTTCCACAGCGGTGCGAAACGCGCCATACCAGCCTACACTGTAAACGAAAACCTACCCAGCTGGGAGGTTATGGGGGATGATGCTCCCGCTCAATTCCTGTTGCCTCACTCAAACCGGAAAGTACCGGGGTATATGCATTAATTTTCCTCCGTTCTACTCCGGTGGGCGACGGATGGAGGAAAACGGGCTCAAATCACTGATTATCCTCCGGTGGATGCTCCGCAAGTACTCCGGCGCATATCGCCTATGCTCCGGTGGATGCGCCGCAAATACTCCGGCGCATCGCTCAGCAGCTTTTACTGCAGCGCGGTAGCGCTCCTCCTTTCCAGTGACAATGTGTCCCCCGCACGACAGGTGTCTCGTTAACAATGAGTAGGCTGACAGGCAACAATGAGGCATAACAACCCCACAATAATTTTTTGAAAAAGCTTTTGTGGTATTGGGGGCGCCTTCACTGGCAAAAGGTCAACGGCTGGGAAAGGAAGAACGTTACCGTACTCTCTTACCGTGTTTGCGTATCGTATTTCTGTAACTTACTAAAACTCTGTATTGGCTGGTGGAGGAATTACGTAGGCAACCTCGCCGGGCGGCCGGTCCTCACAAACCAACATGGCGCAGGCCAAGCCACCCGAATCGAAGTGCAGCGAGGATTGTGCGAAGCCTTCGGCCGCGTTCGGGAAAAGAAATCGTCGTGTGCACCTTGTTCACTTCACAAGCGACTAAAATCGTCAACGAACCCTATTGGAAAAGCCAGTGGCACTGTCCCAGCGCCAGACCTAATTATTGAACCAGTGCGGCGCTGGATACTGGGACGCTGGCGCGCTGCATATTGGGTCACGCGTTATGGCCAAAATCGGCCTTTTAAATTGTTTTAATATTCTTGGTTCGCCCACATCGTAATTAAGGCTGAAACACGAGCACTGCGACAACAAATAAAAAAAATAGAAAAATAAAAACAAGCGCGCGGGATTCGAACCTGCTACCTCTCGTGGTGATATTGACACGCTACCAGCTACGCCACACCCGATAGACGAGATAGTAGCTATTTTTCCTGCATGTTATAGCTAATGCCCGTATCCAATAGTTTTATTTTCTTGCTTAGAAACGCAGATTTTCGTATATTCGTGCTCGCGCCAAGCAGACAGGAAATTGTTAGTTTGTTTCATATGGGCTGCCTTGGATCACCCGTTTTCGTCACACGTTTGGAAATTGTTTCTGTACGCCTTGTTTACGTCCCGCGTTCTAGAGCCGCAGTAGTTCACTGAGCTGAAACGAGCATTAGGCTTAGGGCCGCACTTCGTGAGCCACGGTTGCAGTGATGATCGTGGATATTCCATTACGAAGATTCTAATAACCTCTAAAATGCAATTTCGGTCATAACTGACCCAAGCGAGGTCATATTTGCACCTTCGATTACACAAATCAGAGGCTAAAAACGCCGAGATTGGTCGTTGCAACGGCTAAGTGCTGCTGGTGACGCGCGGCTTTCTGCGGTACGAGCGGGAACGACTGACTGCTAGAGTAGGTTGATCTTCATCTCCAGACCAATAATACTGCCATATTGTATTGCGAATGATCGGTTCTCTGCGGTTTATAAACTACATTGACGACACTCGAGCACATTTCTGGAAAGCGCACGCCGCGCTCGACAGATGATTGCTTTAGTGTACACGCACATGCAAAGCCTAACTGAAACTAAAGCTATATATGTGTAGCACACAGAACAGAACATTTTGAAAATATTCGGTAAATTTCACGGTCGACATCCCGCGTTCCAATATAAAGTGTTATAGTAAGTCTTCCAATGTGCCGCTGGTGTTTCCAGTGTTCGGGCAGACACTGTACAGCGTGACCAGTGCCTCCCAGCGCGCTGTAAGACACTGGGCCACGCTGTAAAGTGTGGCACAGTGTGTTTTAGCGCACTGGGCGACACTGGCAACGCTGTACAGTGTGTCGCAGTGTCTCCCAGCGCGCTTTAGTACACTGGGACACACTCTACAGCGTTTTCAGTGTCACCCAGCGCGCTGAAACGCACTACGAGACACCGGAAACGCTAATCTTTGCGATAGGGAAGGTTCTCATTGACAAAAGGGAGCTGTGGGATCCTTAATCATGTGATGGTTCCGTGCAGCGAACGACACATTGTGATCGCGCGAGTGGTGAGCGATCCGGCGGTCGCTGGTGCAGCGCAAAACTGGTGAGTGACTTCTCAAAAAGTGCTAAAATTGGGTAATGTAGTGCTGACAACCAAACAGGTTATCCAGACTAGGCTAGCTTTACAAAATGGCAGTAAAATATTCACCGGAAATTTGAAAATGCGTTGTTTGGACCACGTGTTTTTTTCCTTAATATGGATAACTTCCGTAATTTAAATAACATCGCTGTAATATTTGGAGCGCTGATTGACTCTGTAGATATGCATTAATGGAAAACATCATAGATGTGGGTTGAGTCAATAAAATCTACTAATTGTTATAAGTAAACCTAATTGGTTAAACGACATTTTTTGTCTGGTCAGTATGCATAAACGGTAATATTTGTCGGCTTTATATTAATAAACGCCTGGTTGAGGTCTATCATTAGGTATAAATTCTTTTGATCTATCATGTAAACTGAAGTAATGAAACATGAATAATTGAAATCAGCGTTCATTCTTTATAAATTCAGCGAATTGAGCTAGGTAAATGTGTTTGGCACAAACTTCTAGAACGCATATACGTACTTATTTTGGTGAAAATTTTATTTTGATTCTATAAGTGGTATCTGAGATATTAATCTAGAAGTATGATTGGCTTTTCGGGGGACGTGGTGCTTTCATGACAAGAAACTGGGACCATCTCCCCGAAGGGAACCCTGATGGGATGCGAAGCAGCAGCGGTGCGCACGGCGTTGACTCGGTTGAAACGGACGTCGACGCGGGTGCTGAAAGAACGGCTTGAGGTAGGTCACCACCTTCGAGAAAACCTTTTACCGTTTTGGTTCAAAAGTTATAATTATGGTTTTGGATTGTTGGGCTTCGGTAAATTTAAGCTTTATGATTATGAAATAGATAAAAATCAAAAACATAACATTTATAAAAATCAAAATGTGCCAAAATATGCATGTTGCGCCAACAGTCATAACTAAAAAACTCTTGTTGCAATTCAAACGCGACTTGGCAACTACGTAGTGAGGACAACGTTCTGTGCATCTAACCTCCACGATCATCATATCTCTAAGCTTGGGTGCGTTATCATAAAAAGACTGAAAAAGTTGATATTTGGCAGGTTTGCTTTGCTCACAGTTGGCCACTGTACAAAAAGTTACCGCTAGTTTTCAATAATTCTGCTTGAATGCACAGCTCCACCTATAAAGAAACAGCACGAAAAATTTTATGCGAAAATATTTATTAGAAAGACGGTTATCATTGTTCGCGTAACTGTAGGAAGCAAAAAATCACATTTTGAGAAAAATGGCTTTAAATAGTTGAACCGAATGTCTATGAAACAAAGAAACATTCAAAGACCTGAAATTCACTAGGCTTATAGCTTGGGACCTCTTTTGAAGCGGCATAATGTTATTTTGAGCGAGATGAAGCACACATTTTTTTCCTAGCTCGTTTCGTGTCTCCAGCTGACTCTCATCCCCGTGTTCCACAGTGGGTCCAGACTTGGAATATTGATTCCCTAACTTTCATAAACGCTTCTGTTTCGTTCTCTACTTCGCCATGTTTCATGAAGTACTATAACTTTCTCCTTGAGAACCCAGAACTAAGTCCAAGAGCTCGAAATGGCACACAAGAAGAACACAGACTGCCGAGTGAGAGCACGCGCAACTTAAACAATAGAGTGCCGCAGCCGAGTATAGGAAATTTTAAAAATAAATTGAAAACATGATATTCTACAAGCTTTAGAATGTTCTTAAACACCTTAGCATTACGTAATATGTACGCGAAAAACATTTATGACGAGATGGTAGATGTCGAATCGGAATCCTTCAGTTTCGGATGTGTCCAGCAGGTGTTGAAAAAAATGGTCATAACATTCAAATGGCTTAATATAACTGCATTATTTTTTTCTAAATATTCTTGAATGGACAGGGAACTTGAAAATAAAAAAATCTCAACAACTCAATTTTTTTCAAAAAATGCGTTTTTGAAGGTGGTGACCTACCTTAAAGCGAAACTCGGTGTAGCGTTTACTCGAGTAAACGTTTGTTTGAAACGCCAAGACACGGGAGGCGGGTCAGAGTTGTTGCGAGCGGGCGGAGCAGCCGGCAGCTGCGGGCGCTGCCGCGAGCATGCTGCGGGTGAGGGGAGAGAGTGACGTCAGCGCGCACCTGCGGGGAAGCGTGCGAGGGGAGCGTGACCTACTTGACAACGCTCCAACACCTACGGCGAGGGGAACGCGTTGCAGCGCAATCGTACGGACTTACGTAACGTAAGGCGTTAGAACGTGAGTCAAATAGCTGCTTCGCACCTAAAATAGATCGGTGGAAAGGGCCTCACGAGACCAGTGACGTGTAGTGCAAAATGAAGGTAGGGGTCGCTTGGGAGAACGGATTGTTCCGTTATTTGTATAGGAAGAGCGTTGACACACAGTGGGAAAAAGGACTAGGAAGCCCACTAATAAATATACGGCTGGCAGTGTAAGCGGTATGGCAATAAAGGGTGTTAAACCAAACGTCGGAGAGGCGGAGAAGGTTTACTGGATGGCAGCGATGGAGAAAAAAAATTCCCCATCTCCCGCTAAAGGGAACCATGTGTGGATGCGGAGCAGCGGTGAGATAATTAGCTTGAGCGGGAGGAACGTCGCCGCTCTCATTTCACGGCAGCGGTCCGGGCGCTCATCGCGGCGCTGCACAGGAGAGAGAATTAGGCGCGCGCGCTCCGTCATTTTCATACCGCGGAACTACCGTGGCACCCCCAGCGGAGTATGCAGCTGTCACAACACCTGTCGTGCGCGCCGCTCCGTAGAGTATTCCTAGAGGAAAGGGCGGGGGGACCGTAGGAGAAGAGAGAGAGAGGGGGAGGCGACGTGCATGCGCTGTGGAGGTGTGGGACGCGGCAGCCGCTTCGTAGAGTAGGGGATTCCTAGAGGAGAGAGGCGGAGAGGACGCGCATGCGCTGTGGGACGCCGGTGCCGCTCCGTAGAGTAGAGGATTCCTAGAGGGGAGAGGGGGGAGAGGACGCGCATGCGCTGTGGGGATGTGGGACATGGGCGCCGCTCCGTAGAGTAGATGATTCCTAGAGTAGAGGAAGGGGGTGAGCGTAGGAGAGTATAGGGGAGGGGACGCGCATGCGCTGTGGTGGTGTGGGACGCGGGAAGGAGGGACGGACTAAGCCCCCTCCAAAAAGCAACATTAAGGAATGAGGTCAACCTGGGTGACAGACACCACCTGCCTAGCCATTGCTAAGCAGCCTCTCTGTGCTCTCGGCCATGACTCAAGGAATGGGGTCAACCTGGGCGACAGACACCACCTGCCTAGCCATTGCTAAGCAGCCTCTCTGTGCTCTCGGCCATGACTCTGATGACTGTGGTAGGGTTGACGGCCTTCATATTACTACAGTGTTCTGGTTCGCATAATGGGTGCTTCCCTACTTCATGAAAGTGGCCGGACGGGGGACGCGGGACGGACATAGCCCCGAGCATTAGATGCTTCGCATAGTCCGCCTCGGTGGAACAGTGGCTAAGGTGCTCGGCTGCTGACCCGAAGGTCGCGGGTTCGATCCCGGCCGCGGCGGTCGCATTTCAATGGAGGCGAAATGGTAGAGGCCCGTGTACTGTGCGATGTCAGTGCACGTTAAAGAACACCAGATGGTCAAAATTCCCGAGCCCTCCACTACGGCGTCTCTCATAATCATATCTTGGTTTTGGGACGTAAAACCCAATATATTAAGATGCTTCGCATCTAAAATTCCCCATTTCCCGCTAAAGGGAACCATGTGTGGATGCGAAGCAGTGGAGAGATAATTAGCTTGAGCGGGAGGAACGTCACCGCTCTCGTTTCACGGCAACGGTCCGGGCGCTCATCGCGGCGCTGCAGAGGACAGAGAATGAGGCGCGCTCCGTCATTTTCATACCGCGGAACTACCGTGGCGCCCCCCAGCGGACTATGCAGCTGTGACACCACCTGTCGTGCGCGCCGCTCCGTAGAGGATTCCTAGAGGAGAGGACGGGGGGGGCCGTAGGAGAGGAAAGAGAGGGGAGGGGATGTGCATGCGCTGTGGGATTGTGGGACGCGGGAGCCGCTCCGTAGAGTAGAGAATTCCCTAGAGTGGAGAAAGGGGGAGAGCGTAGGAGAGAATAGGGGGAGGGGACGCGCATGCGCTGTCGGGGGGTGTGGGACGCGGGGGGCCGCTCCGTAGAGTAGAGGAAGGAGGGGAGCGTAGGAGAGAGGGAGAGGGGACGCGCATGCGCTGTGGTGGTGTGGGACGCGGGACGCACGGACGGACTAAGCCCCCCTCCAAACACATACAAGCAAGATCAAGGAATGGGGTCAACCTGGGCGACAGACACACCTGCCTAGCCATCGCTAAGCAGCCTCTCTGTGCGCTCGGCCACGATTCTGGCGACTGCGGTAGTGGTTGACGGCCTTTATATTACTACAGTGTTCTGGTTCGCATAATGGGTTCTTCCCTACTTCATGAAAGTGGCCGGACGCGGGACGGGCGACGCGGGACGCGGGAGGGACGGACATAGCCCTGAGCATAAGATGCTACGCATCTAAATATTGGCCGCGTATCTACGTGCTTCGCTGCAAATGTCATCGAAAGACGATAGTCTTCTGCCGGTCGTACTATATGAGTCCTGGTCTCATCCGCGGCCACCTGTGATGCTGTTCTCGACCATTTCCGTCCTGGCATGACCAAGCGTCTTCTCGCCGCAAGCGCGGGGTTTTTGGCACCGTGTAAAAAGCTGAGAAGTCGCGCAGAGCGACCACGAAAAGAGATTCTCTTGTTTGCAGCGACGGGGGCAGACTGCGCCAGCTATCGTGCGTCGCATGAAACACCCGGCACTTCGCGCGACCTCGGAGATAGACGACGGCTCTTCGCTTTCGCGAGGCAGCTCGCATTTTCAGCGCAGCCTAAGAAACACTAGGGTCTTTAGGATTAAGTATCTATGTATTTTCTGTAAAAGAACATACCACTTAATACTTCCGTATTGTTGTTGCGCCTCAGATATGCGTAATATTTGCTTTTTGATCGACAATGTTCACAAGTATGCACGAAAACGACTGTTCAAGATGGCTGGGCGTTCAGAAAGTGGTTAACCTTTTGGCCGAGTAGCTGAATCGTGTGACGTGCCGACGAACAAACAGACCAAACTTTCTCCATTTAAGTATCCCAAGAAAGACTATCGTCTTTAAAATTACACTATCTCCCGCTAAAGGGAACAATGTGTAGATGCGAAGCAGCGGGCGCTAACGCTTACATTGGCGGCGGCGTTGACGCTGGCGCTCATCGCGGCGTTGCGCAGGAAAGAAACCTGCGGAGGCGCAATCGCGCATTGATGGACCGGTGTTTCCTACTGGAACATGCCATCTCTGCTAATGGGCATTGAGAGACAGAAGACTCCGATCGGACACAGAGACCCGCAGTCCGCTTTTAGTTAACGCGCACCCTGCGAATATTTATTGTTCGACAACGCACAGGAGAAATCTCCCACCGGCACTATCTTACAGGTCAAGTTCCAGTGCCTATATATACGGGGTGGCCAGTGAACTGTTGTGCAGCGCGAGCAGTTGGTTTTAGGGGCGAAGCTCCTTAGGGCGTAGGCTAGTCCGGCGCCGTCCGTCGTAGCCACCTCCCGTGTCCCGCGTCCGGTCACTTTCATGAAGTGGGGAAGCACCTACTATGCGAACCAGAACACTGTAGTACAATATAAGGCCGTCAACCACTACCGCAGTCACGAGAGTCAGCTGAGAGCACAGAGAGCCTGCTTAGCAATGGCTAGGCAGGTGGTGTGTGTCGCCCAGGTTGACTCCATTCGCTGATCTTGCTTGCATGCATGTTTGCGCGGGGGAGCTTAGTCCGTCCCTCCTTCCCACGTCCCACACCATCACAGAGCATGCGCCTCCTCCCCTACGCTCACACTCTTTCTCTCCTCTAGGAATCCTCTGCTCTACGGAGCGGCGCCCGCATCCCACATCCCCACAGCGCATGCGCGTCCTCTCCCCCCTCTCTCCTCTAGGAATCATCTACTCTACGGAGCGGCTCCTGCGTCCCACACCCCCACATCGCATGTGTGTCCCCTCCCCCCTTTCTCTCATCCCCTACGGTCCCCCCGTTCTCTCCTCTGGGAATGCTCTATGAAGCGTCGCGCAAGCCAGGTGGTGTGACAGCTCCATACTCCGCTGGGGGCGCCACGGTAGTTCCTCGCGCGTGCCTCATTCTCTCTCCTATGCAGCGCCGCGATGAGCGCCCGCGCCGCTGCCGCGAAACGAGAGCGGCGACGTTTCTCCCCGCTCAAGCTAACCATCTCCACGCTGCTTCGCATCTACACATGGTTCCCTTTAGCGGGAGATGGGGAAGTTTTAAGGGCGAAGCTCCTTAGGGCATAGGCTAGTCCTGCGCCGTTCGTCGTAGCGACCGTATAGTGGAATGTAACCACTACACGTGATAACGATGAGGCTGATGACCATGAAGAATAAGCGCGTTCCAGACCAAACATTCTCTTTCTGCCATAGATGAAAACGATCGTGAACGCGCTCTCGCCCTCGAAAGGCAAAACGGCAACGCCGACAACAAACGTTCCCCTGAGCTTAACGTCATATATGACAAACACAAAATCAGGGGAACCCTCTCCTGTGGTCTCTAGAGCTCTTGAACAAAATCATCATTTACCCCATCGTAAATAATAAAACATTGTGTATATACTTGATCAATATGTAACCAATGAAACATTGTGTATATACTGTATGTATAATCGCACCACACCCCTGCGTTTGTGTATCAAATCTTTGTACGATGATCGAGTGGGCAAAATTTATGGAGGATTCACGGTTTACGAGATTACCTCCGGAGCTTCGCCCACTCATCATCATTCGCTTCGTGGATATGGCGTGATTTTTTTTTCAGTCAAGAAGCTCGCTAACAAACGCTGCCTGCGTCGGCGTTTAACGGTTTATGCAGCGCGAGCAGTCGGTTTTTAGGAGCGAAGCTCCTTAGGCCTGCAGCCCGCCGTCGCCGTTGAGGCTCCCTGGCATGGTGCCAGCTGTGGCGTCTCCCCCTCACCCGGGAGGATAAATGAGCTTTATGAGCGTTGGAACGCGGATGGCGTCTGCACAATGCGCAAAGCGCGGGAATACGAACGCATGTGAAACGGAGGCAGATTAATCTCCCTCTCTCCCTTTCTTCGAGTGTACCCTCTCCCCCTCAAACCGGCGAACACGCGATACTATCGCTTCACCCTGTCGTCCGCTCAGTGGTTGGTCCGTTGCCTGGACAATGAAATGCCGCGCGCGCCGAACGCCGCGTGCGTCCCATTTCTAAGGAGCTTCGCTCATCGGTTGTATTCGTACACGGAAGTGCTAGTTCTTTCAATAAAGAAACTCGCCAGCAGACGCTGCCTGCATCGGCGTTGCGAGGGGAGAGAGGGGGGAGCGTAGGAGAGGAGAGAGGGGGAGGGGACGCGCATGCACAGTGGGTGTGTAAACGCCGCGCGAGGAATGCCTAGAGGAGAGAAGGCGGAGCGTAGAAAGAAGAGAGAGGGGGGGAGACGCGCATGCGCAGTGGGGGTGTGGTCGCCGGGGGTGAGATGTCTAGAGGAGAGAGGGGGGGAACGTAGGAGAGGAGGTGTGTGGAGAGTGCTTGCGCATGCGCAATTAGGGTGGTCAGGAAGCACACCCCCACCACCACCGGTGGGGGGGGAGCGTAGGAAAGGAGAGGGGGGAGGGGACGCGGGAGAGATGCCTAGAGGAGAGAGGGGGGAGCGTAGGAGAGGAGAGAGGGGACGGGATGCGCATGCGCAGGGGGGTTTAACCGCCGCGGGAAGGGATGCCCAGAGGAGAGAGAGGGGGGGAGCGTAGAAGCGGAGGTCTGTGGAGAGTGTTCGCGCATGCGCAATTAGGGTGGTCAGGAAGCACACCACCATCATCACCACCACAACCACCACCACCACAACCGGATTGAACTTCGCCATAAGCTGCTTCGCATCTAACAACCGGGTCTGAGTAACTACCGAAAAGGCAAAAATGAAATAAGGAGGGAAGCATTTATGATAATTCAAGGCGTAGCACTTTACTGTTTGAAGCGAGATCGGGTTGCCGTTGAACGCGTAATTATAAAGCGAGATTTTAGTAAAGAAGAACAACGCATATGCTGTGGGCAAGATCAGGATGCGAAAGACCATGTTCTGATTGAATGTGGAGATATACACCCAGGTGCACGCTTGGGCGCGAGCCTACATGGAGCCTTGGGTTTTAGGGACGACAATGGAAAGCTGAAGACGCGCGTGAGAGAAATAAGTAAGAGACGGGTAGAGCATTGGTGGCAGAAAACTCCAGAGAAGGGACAAAAACAAATAGTGGGAAAAAATAAGGATATTCTGCCGTAGAGGGAAGAGAACAAGGCTATGAATTTGCGTTTTTTTTTCTCTATAGTGATAAAGATTTAATCGAAATAGACAATTAAGGCATTAGGCCAACCTAAAAAAAAGACAGACGAGAAAGTTTTTTTCTTTATTTGTCGAGCCTGGTGGCGCACTTGTCACCGCCCCTTTATAAAAGGGACGCTAGTAGTATTCATGATCATCATTGTGGGCCGCTCGACGCTTCTGTGGAAGGGGGGGGTCAGTGAAGTAGTTTGACGATAAGAAACAACGCTTATTTCTGCAACCCATTTGAGAACCGGCTTAGCGTCGTTGGGCGCAGTGGACATTGTAGCGAGAGAAAAAAAAGAGTGGGCACCTTCTACAGAATGTAGCAGTCTTTTGTGTTGATGGGAGAGAGTACTGTCGCGCTGCTGCAATTTTTTCTCTTTCCCGTCCTGCTGCCATGGCCGCATTTATAGTTTTTTTTTATTAGGAGGGAAGGGGAAAGGAGGAGTGGAATTTCCCGACCAAACAGATAAGTCTGTCAAAATGTTGGCTTTCATGTCCCGTTTCTCTCTGAGAATAAAACACTTCTTTCTATCTCTCTCTGATGAACAGTGCTCGTAGATGAGACACGTAGTCTTGGTATGGACAATGCAACTGGGATGGCTTGTGAACAAAAGCAGGAAAAAGGGAATTACTCGAATCCTGGTGCACACGTCGTGATGCCTCGGCGTGCATCACCATCCGTGGCCTCCTGCCGGACGTTTGCAAGGACCTGTGTGTTGAGTAAACTGGTCGACCTCTCTCATTTTTGTCAGTATAAACTGAAGATGCAATTGACATAGGTGCCGTAAAGTTTATACCTTTTAGTGCTAATTAATTTTGTTAAGTAGGAGTAAACTTTTCTTTACTTTGTGCTAGAGGCTGCTCTTTTGGAAACGATACATGCTCATGCAATAATTATTTGGAAAAATGTTCATTACGATAAGTTTCACGACAGAGCAGGCGCTGCACATAAAAAGAAAAGTACAACGCCAACTTCTCTCGAAGACTCTTTTGCAAAGCAGAATGAAAGTACACTTTTCTTAAGGAGCGGCCGCAAGCATACAAACACTTAGTGCCTAATATGCTGAAAGTAGGACGATGAGCACCCACTAAAATGCGACTGTAATAATCAGTAATAATATTTTATAAAATTAACAAGTTAATTCAGATAGGTAATACTGATACTGTCTTTTGAGAGTACAAACATTTGCTCATTTTTGTGAAAAAACGCCTTTGAATGTTTCAGCAGAAGTAGAGGCATCGCTTTAGAGAAATATATGGGAAACTTTCGCCCATTTCGAACTTTGTCCGCGGCACGGAGGTGTGTTTTTATCATGGAGCGGCTGTCTGACACTGGAGTACAGGGGATCTGCTTCGTGATATGGAGAGCACGTCCTGTCTCTTTTTTTGGTGGTCAGTTTAAGAACCTGGGTATTGTCATGAACTGGCACACTGTATAGGAATTAATGAGTACACCTGGCTTCAGTGTCCTCATTTTTCGTGGCTCTCGCATGATTAGCAGTTCTTATGTATTATTTTTTTTGCTAAATATGCAGGAAGCAAGCAGCTGAACTATTGCGTCGTCAATGAATCTGATGGATAGTCCTTTCGGGATTGTGAATAGTTCCCGGCGGCCGCGCTTCCTTCTTTTGTCGTGTATCGTTTTGCAGCATTCATGGTTTCATATCAACGCGCTGCCCTTAAAACTTGAGTGCTGTTGATTTCATGGGATCTCTTGCGTTTTGTTTTTGGTGGCCTTTTGTACATTTATTTCTTGTCTTCCTTTCCCAAATGCTGGGTCATCACCCGGAAACGGCAGCTTGCATTAAATAAATCAAACAAAAAGAACTCAAGTGTGTCGTGCATTTCATCTGCAAGGGCATTCTGCAAAAAATACAAAGTAACTCTGCAGCGTTTGCATGAGAATTCCTTCATCTAACCAACACGTGACACGATCAGCATAGAATAAATATACTAACAGCGGAGCAAAGAATTAAAAAAAAAATCTTCCCCATCTCCCGCTAAAGGGAACCATGTGTGGATGCGAAGCAGCGGGGAGATGGCTAGCTTGAGCGGGAGAAACGTCGCCGCTCCCGATTCGCGGCAGCAGCCCGGGCGCTCATCGCGGCGCTGCACAGGAGAGAGAATGAGGCGCGGACGCTCCGTCATTTTCATACCACGGAACTGCCGTGGTGCCCACAGCGGAGTATGCAGCTGTCACACCACCTGTCGTGCGCGCCGCTCCGTAGAGGATTCCTAGAGGAGAGGACGGGGGGGGGAGCGTAGGAGAGGAGAAAGAGGGGCAGGGTACGTGCATGCGCTGTGGGACGCGGGGAGCCGCTCCGTAGAGTAGAGGATTTCTAGAGGAGAGAGAGGGAGAGGACGCGCATGCGCTGTGGGAGGCCGGAGCCGCTCCGTAGAGTAGAGAATTCCAAGAGGAGAGAGGGGAAGAGGACGCGCATGCGCTGTGGGACGCCGGAGCCGCTCCGTAGAGTGGATGGTTCCTAGAGTAGAAAAAGAGGGTGAGCGTAGGAGAGGATAGGGGAGGGGACGCGCATGCGCTGTGGTGGTGTGGGACGTGGGAAGGGAGGGACGGACTAAGCCCCCTCCAAACACATGCAAGCAAGATTAAGGAATGGGGTCAACCTGGGCGACAGATACCAGCTGCCTAGCCATTGCTAAGCAGCCTCTCTGTGCTCTCGGCCATGACTCAAGGAATGGGGTCAACCTGGGCGACAGACACCACCTGCCTAGCCATTGCTAAGCAGCCTCTCTGTGCCTCGGCCATGACTCTGATGACTGTGATAGTGGTTGACGGCCTTCATATTGCTACAGTGTGACATCAAAGTGGCCGGACGATTGCTACATGAAAGTGGCCGGACGTGGGACGGGGGGACGCGGGAGGGACGGACAGAGCCCTGAGCATAAGATGCTTCGCATCTAAAATACTCCGGCATTGCCAGGCGATTACTCCGGCCAGCCGGACTAAAATAAGCTTCCCCATCTCCCGCTAAAGGGAACCATGTGTGGATGCAAAGCAGCGGGGGAGATAATTAGCTTGATCGGGAGGGACGTCGCCGCTCTCGTTTCACGGCAGCGGTCCGGGCGCTCATCGCGGCGCTGCACAGGAGAGAATGCGGCGCTCCTTCATTTTGATACCGCGGAGCTACCGTGGCGCCCTCAGCAGCTGCCGCACCACCTGTCGTGCACGGCGGATTCCTAGAGGAGAGGACGGGGGGGGGACCGTAGGAGAGGAGAGACAGGGGGAGGAGACGTGTATGCGCTGTGGGGCGCGGGAGCCGCTCCGTAGAGTAGAGAGGGGGAGAGGACGCGCATGCGCTGTGGGCGCCACTCCGTAGAGTAGATGATTCCTAGAGTAGAGAAAGGGGGTGAGCGTAGAAGAGAGAGAGGAGGAGTTGACGTGCATGCGCTGTGGTGGTGTGAGACGCGGGACGCCGGAAGGAGGGACGGACTAAGCCCCCCTCCAAACACATGGAAGCAAGATCAAGGAATGGGGTCAACCTGGGCGACAGACACCACCTGCCTAGCCATTGCTAAGCAGCCTCTCTGTGCTCTCGGCCATTACTCTGATGTCTGTGATAGTGGTTGACGGCCTTCATATTGCTACAAAGTTCTGGTTCGCATAATGGGTGCTTCCGTACTTCATGAAAGTGGCCGGACGCGGGACGCGGGACGCGGGAGGGACAGACATAGCCCCGAATATAAAATGCTTCGCATCTAAAACTTTGCTTCGGAGGTCCGGAGTAAAAATTACTCCGAAACGGAGTGTCGCTAGAGGACAGTCATTTTACTCCAACCTGGAAGTAATTTTCTTTTACAGTGTACTTCGCGTAGGAGTACATGCGCAGAAGGTCCGCCCCCGTGACCTTCCCTTCATTGTCAAGAAAAATTGGATGCATATATAGTTTTCCATTTTACAGTTGCGGCGCCGCGCCACTCGAGGCCAATCCGCAAGCGAAAAAGAAGAGTGTCCCGTGGCTTGTGATGGCGCGAGTTAGTGGGAAGGCTGTGGCTCCTGTAGGTTTATGCCTCAGGAGAGGAGAAACGAGACGGCTGAACCCGAATCATATACCTTAAAATATACCTTAAAACGTGACCAGAACCCTGAGGATAAATTACAGCTCAAGCGCTGAAGACACCCCCCGAAGAAAAAAAAAACGTACGACAAAAGCACTGATTAACAACTGCTTCATTGTTCCATATACCAATGCAAATTTAAGGCCCATGCAACCTTACCGCACATGCGCAAACAACAATAGCTCTAAACCAAAACCTGTAACAAGGATGATAGTGTATTACATACGTGAAGACATGCAACCATATTCGGATGCGTGCGGGGACAAAAAAGGGCTCTTGCGCTGTGTTTTAGCCCCACGTACCAACTAGACCAAAAGAAGTTTTAACGCGATAGCGTTAAAGAGCTCGTTTCGCAGAAATTCCGGCGTCGGCGTCGGCATCGTTGGTTGTGAGCGAAAAATCATCATCTTGGCCGTGACCGGAAAATCATCTTGTCCGTGACCGAAAAATCGAGAAAGATGCAAATAAAATAAATAATAAAAATTTTCGGGTCCGAGTGAGGATCGAACCCGGGTCGTCTGCGTGGCAAGCAGGTGTTCTACCACACAGCCATGCCTCTGCTTGGATATACTGTGAAAATAACTTCCTCTGCTTGGAAATGCAGTGAAAATAACTTCCATGCTTCGCAAACGCAAGCGTCCTTTATATAGGCGTCGCAATATAACATGTAATATCCCAGGAATATTGCGTGGTACAAGCGTAAATTGCCATCGGGCGTCAGAATATGTGACTATCATAACGATTCCATAGTTTAAAGCCAGCCACCCATTACAAACGGCACAAACCTTACTGCGCGTATTCCCTTAACTCCACGTAGTGGGTGCATAGCAAGTTCGAAAACATTTCCCACATTTGCCGCGCATAATTTCTCCTGGTTTAAACCATACTACCCATTACATAGTATGCACTAAGTGATTGAAGTACGAAGTAGGGACGGGATATCGCTATCGCGTTCAACTCTTAAAGGCGAAGCTTAAGGGTCCCCCCAATTTTTATTTTAGAGGCCAGAATCGACAGGAGCAAAGAACGCGACCCATGGCTTCAGGTACCACTTCCAATTTCTTGAGTCCCCTATTCTAAAACTCTTTAGTGTTTCGCCGGAGTTCGTGTGTGCGCCTCGAACTTGTAATTTCATATACAGGGTCGGGTCGCCCGTGCTCCCGCGCTTATCTCTTGAGCGGGAATTTGGTACGTCTTGTGGTTCACCACACAGTTTGCGCTCAAGCTGTAGACCACACGAAGGTCACTTTGCTCGCTGCAGCGGCCGCGTTAGTGAAAGGAGCGAACTGCTCGCTAGAAGAGCGAAATTAGGTGCTAGTTGAAGTAACAACTGTGACTGTTCGCGCTCGTGCTGTATATAGCTGTGCGTTCTTCTTTCTGTTTGCGCAGCGCGTGGCAAGTTTCTAGCTGCTTGCCGTTCTTCCTGCGGCATTTCCGTTTCTTCCCATCGCATTCATTGCTTCGCCCTTAAAGGGAAATCGTGATTTTTTTCCTTAAGCAATGTAGTTGCTGCTGACACACAGTGCGGTTGCTTGTATTTCCAAATACCACAAAAGCCGACTGTTGTTACCAAAACTACATATAAAATATTGCAAGTAGTTTTGTTAGCTTACTCTTATTCCCACGTTCACTGCCTGGGAGCCGCTTTTCACATTAGTTTGTTTCGTGACGAAGCTAAGCTCTTTTAGCACTTCTGACTTGTAACTGTGGCGAAAAAGAGAGCATCAATATAAGTTTGTTTTCTACGCCCCTGGAGAGCACCTTTGCTGTGCTTATTAACTGCTCGTGTATCCATAGCTATGCGGGACACTGCTGGACGCCCCTGGGACTGGTGGGCATGGCTGCCTTGGAATAGGTGCTTGGATTGTGGAGATGCTGTCACATCCAACAATATAAAAAAGGACGCCAGAATAAGTTACGAAAGATGAGAGTTCTCTGCGCTCCATTTCACTTCCTGACGGCGATGACGAAGCATCGTCATGTGGCACATTATTTGAGTCATAAGTCACACCTTCTTCTAACCTACCTTAGCCTTTTACCGTGCGTATTACGCAGAACTTCCAGCAATAAACGGTAAAATGTTCTTATAAAGCGTTAAAAATATAAAACTCAGGCGACGTGAATAAGTAGGCATGCAAGCGGACCAAGCACGAGCACTGACCTTCACCTGTTTAGATGCATTTTGCTGGATCTCGTATATGTCACTACAGGACACTCTCACTCTAAAGCATTCACCCACTTACAAAGGCTATGATTTCTGGTAAGATTGAAGAAAGCTCGAAAATTCATTCAGAATGAAAAAGTCTGCAGATTAAGGATTCCTAAGACGAATTCAAGCATTTATGATTGTTTGCTGTTAAGCGTATTGCTTAAGTTCTATAGCAAAACACATTGTTAGTATTGTGCATATATTGCCTTGATATATGAAAGGGAAAATTGACAACCACCCCTTTGTAGCACGAAGCCACAAGGGAAATCCGTACGGGTTTCTCAGAAAGAAAAGCTTCTTAGTTGCCGAAAAATTTGAACCCCGGACCAGGACAACTTTTTCGGCAACTAAGAAGCTTTTCTTTCTGAGAAACCCGTACGGATTTCCTTGTGGCTTCGTGCTACAAACGGGTGGTTGTCAATTTTCCCTTTCATAACCCTTCCGCCACCTTGCGGGATTCCGCAGAACTCATTTGCAACACCTTCATATATTTGTGTAAACACTATCCCTCACACTCGGTTCGTATCTACTCAGGTTGCAAATCTTTGCCCATTGCGCTACACTAGAGATTTATAGTAGGGAAATAATGTCCTCTACAGCATGCATAGTGATTTTCATTCTGATACAGCTAACTTCAACGGTAAAGGTTAGCATACAAACGAAGTTAATTCTACACAGAGGCGTCAGGTGGGTATGCGATTCGCCTGCGCTACCGTTGCACTCCACACTCCCCACCCCTAAAAAAGAAAAACAGACGAAGCACAATTTCGCACAATTTTGCCGCCTCCGTGATAACAATGCCCATTGAATAGCCCCTGCGCCTTCTAGCTGGAATAAGCCGTATGAAAGAAAACACGTGCATGATGAATAGAAAACATAAAATTAAAGTGAGAGACAAATGCTTTTTACAGCACATTTCCCAAGACTTATCCTATAGTTGAATTTAAATTTTCCCGAAAATTTTGTTGGTCGCGAAGAACCTTGAAAGAAGCAGAATAGCCGCTATTATAAGGGAAGAAATAAGACCAACGTTGGATTTCTAGTAGACACTGCATTCACACCAGCAGGGCTTCGTTAGCTATACTGAAAAAAAAAATGATGAGCGCGAGGTAAAACGCAGTAATGTAGATGTCATGTGGAGCCACTACAGATTCTTGTCTGATTGCATTGTTTAACGTTCCTACAAAGTTGCGAGTCTACGACTACAATAGCAGTTCTCAAAAAAAGGACACGATCTACAATGCTATGTCCTGAGGAATTGGAAATGGCATTGGAAATGTCAAAGCGGTAAGGTGAAGCACCCTCTATCGCGGAAAATGTGGTGCCGGCGTCGACGGCGTTGGCGATGAGTGAAGAACCCCGAATGTCCCATGTGTGAGACCGCCGGATGCAGACATTTCTTAAAGACGAAGTCAACTGAGGTGCCTATAAAAGACTTGTCAGTCCATCACTAGAATATGCTTATTTAGTCTAGTGCTCCTACCAAAAACCCTCAAGTGACAAAATCGTACGCATACGAAAACAAGTGGTTGGATTCATATACTCGGTTTATTCGTGACGATCAAGTGTCTCGGAACTATTAGCGTAAGGAAAATATTTCCACAGCAAAAAAAAATTTTGAAAGCTCAAATTCATTAATCATCCGTATTATGGCCATTTCAATATTCAGTCACATCATTTACTTCACCCTTCCTGCACTCATCGAGAAGGAACCACAGTAAAATAACTAAACGGTCTGCAAGCCGCATCATACACGCAACTGTTCACTATTTCCCTCAACAATCTCTGTCTGTAACGGCTCACCCAATAGTGTTTGAATAGGGGTTACAAATAATGATTCGTGCTCCGGCGATAGTGGCAGCGTCGCCCATTATTTGGTCAGCGTTGTCATGGAAACGTCTGCTAGCGGTTTCGCAAGGAGAGGCCAGGGACAGGCTGAACAGCAGTCGTTGGAAGAGCATTCGGAGCAAGTAATTGCGGCTGTTTATTTCAAGGTCAAGCGCCCAGCGGTGAAACCTTACTGCCACAAATCGACGAGAACACAACGTCAGAGTTTCGCACGCTTAAACATCTCCACGGAGTGAATGATGATGAGTGGGCGAAGCAGTGGGATCGTTCGATGTTACCGTAAATCCCCGTGACATTTTCCACTCACGCATGTAAATGACTGACGAAGCGGTGTAAAGTTATATGCAATGTTTATTGGTCATAAATGGTACGTCGTGATGAGTTGTGGATTTCGGTTTACCTGCATTATTACTGCTTTGTGGTCCATGAAAAGTAGAGTCAATGGTTCTTCTATGTGATCTATAGTTGGCAAAGACGAGGTCTATGCACGTTCTCCTGGTGGATATAGGTTGTTTCCAGTCATACAAAACGCATTGTAGAGCGTATCGAGACGTCATATACTGTACAAGGTAGTCCTTCTCCGTCATGCCAACGATGAAGTCTCTGAGAAGTACGAAGAGGTTCTTCCACTTTGTTTCATAATCGCGCATGGCTAGATCGATGTACTTTTCTATGTTGCCTCGGGAGAGATTCGGGGCCAAGTATGCCCCGCGCTAACGCGTTTCTTCTTCATCGTCATCAGCGCCATCGTCATAGTCGGCGTATAGTGGATACCTTGTATGTAGATGTAGATGTAGATGCAGATCCTACGCTTCTGGCTCACACCCACACTGGGGGGATTGGCCAAGAATTGGGTAGCTTAAAAAAGAGATAATGAAAAAACTAGCAAAGAGAGTAGTTTATCGTTTCAGCATGTGCTGTGCATGTGCTAACGCGCTTATTCTTCATCGTCATCAGCGTCATCATGATCATTATGGCGTATAGTGGGTACTTGCATGCGGCTGGCTACGACGCAATGGCAGACAATCCTCGACCTTAAGGAGCTTCGACTGTTCAACATATGTCGGTGCGCACAACATTTGTACATATCTTAAGCGTCATTTCGAAAAGATTCGCTTAATAAAAAAATTACAACACAGTCACCTTCCGTCCGCATGCTTCGCATAACATCAATTCCCAAGGTACGTGGCATCTGCAAAATTTTTACTGTTATTCGAGAAAGCCCACGAAATATGAAAAATAACACGTGACTGCACTCCCACCCGCAAAAGACAGCAGTGCCCTCAAATAAGCTTACTGCAAGCAGCCGCATTGCCTCTTTTTTCTTTGCCAGAGACAGCGGTCCGCACAATGGCAAGGGTACACGTCGGGCACCAACAACATACGTCGCAGTTTTGGAGAGATTCCTTCCGCTCTATTCTAGGTCACTATCATTATCCATATCTCAAGGCCAGCTGTTCTCATTGGTAACGCGGCCGGCACACTGTTCTGATTGAAGCTTGACTGTGTAAGATCAAAGCGGGGCGTTTTTTCGGACGGGAAGTGGCAGATTACGCGATCCGTTTCTTTTCTTTCTGCATTTTTTTCAATGATACTGGCTACTTCTCAGGGAGCCTGTATAAGAGTGCTGCTTCCTAGTGCGCGCAGCAGTATAGTCAGGTGATATTTTTCATATTTTGCGGGCTTTCTTTATTAACAGAAAAAAAATGAACACGCAATTAGTACGTTGTTGAAAGTAGCGCAGAGAGATGTCATTTCACCACGGCCACATCCACCAAATAGACATTTTGATAATTAGGTGAGTACTTTTGGAGAGACGAATATAATTACGACTAATCAATTCTCATTAACGAAAAAATTAGTAGCGGCTACTACAGTATGCTGGGAATAATATGCACCAGGTCTGCTTCGCGTAACGCTGTTCGTCTTTTTTTTTAAAATCACGCTGATTGATAGCTGGCACACCCTGTGTACCCGCGTCATAAACACTCATCTCTGGAGACGAGATTTTAGGCAAGTGCCATTTTATTCCTTGAGTTCCTATCACCGCCTTTTCACGTATAAGCATGAATTAGAGGTTAAGAGGGGCTTTTATAGCTTTTTTATAGTGCCTATAAATGCCGATTTGCAAACTCGGCCCTTATATGAACTCAAGTTAACCCCAAATTTCGCTAACGAGTGCAGTTTGAGTCCATTGATCATGTTACTGGGGAACATTGACTTTTCGGTACCTTATGAGGTTCAACTTAGTCCTCTAATTCAATCAAGTTTGCAAGAATACCAGCAGTGGTGAAATGGGACACGCCGGTGCCCATACGCCGCGCTGACGTGGCGCGAGAACTTGTCGAATGCGAATCCATTGAAAGCCGCAACGGGAAAGGAGAGTGAAGATCAGATGAAATGAACAAAAAACTTGGAGGACGCCTCACCTTCAACAGTCGAACGCGACAGCGTAATCGGTGCACGAGCGCATCGCCTCCTCAACTGCTGCCATGATTTTGAGTCTCGGTGGTTTCTATTGTGGCGCAGCACACCCTGCTACCGAGCCCCGCTGCCCCCGTTGGCAGGAAGAGCGGCGTTGTTGGAAGTGCGCGCCGAATCGTCGCTCTCAGTCTCGCGCAGTGAGGCGCTCGCTATCGCGCGCGGACAGAATAGAGACCCGCCAACACCCGACTCTAACACCTTGGCTCGTGCTCACCCCTGGTTTACGAGAACTTTTTGTACGCGGCGGCCGCTGGTGGTCCCTGCTCAAATGACTCACAAACTGCGACCGAAAAGAGGAACTCTGTGATCACTGTGCTCTCGGCAGCTCTGACAGCCGCTATGAACTTCATGCCTCTCGGCTGTCCCGTTCGGCCGCTCTGTGGTGCAGCGCTGGCCACTCACCTTGCGTTAACCAGTGATGGCGAGTGAGAGAAGCGAGTCTAGGCCGCGCTTACGGCAGTGGAACTGCCGCTCACTGCGTCGCCGACCTGCAGAGCTCGCAGCGATCCTTCCCCTACGCTACTATGATGTCCTTGCTTTTTTAAGAAGCGTATGTTCGCGCAGAGGAGGTGTCGCTGCCCGGCTACATTGGCTAAAGCAGTCCCACGCAGTGTGCGCTGACCGAGTGCAACAGTGTCCCTTGTACCGACATCTCGCACCCACCTAGAAAGCCCCGTGCCGCTATATACATCCCGGCATCGCTTGCGCACATGGTCGTGCCTACCGAGCGGTTGAGTGTGTGGCGGCCACGGTGCAAGTTGGCCGCATCGATACATCGGTAGTGAGTGTGAATGTTCGCCCCGTCATCGTCGCCAGTTTTACATTCCTGCCACCACTAGTCGCGGCCCTTCACAGTGACCTTGTGTGTTGTGGTCACTTTAATGCTGACCACGTGAGCTAGGGATGTCTCCGAACTTCCGCGCGTGGTCGGGACCTGAATGGCATCATTGCCTCCACGAGCCTACTCGTCCTGAACTCCGGGGAAGCTACCTTCGCCCGTAGAGGTGTGGCCGCCGTGGTAATTGACCTGGCCCTCATGTCAGAGCGTTGTTTATATGATTGAAAGCGCGAACCAAACACGGCCGGCTCGTACGACTCCCGATCACGCTCTCACCAAGTGGTCCCAGCTGTGGTGTTGTACGAAGCTACAATGTCGTCCGCTTGCCTATCTTCCGCGAATTGTGCGCAAGTGTTCAGTCCTCTGATGACTTCTTGCCGCGTATCGCGGAGTGCGCGGAGCCAGCTACGACCAGCTGTGTCGTGCCTGAGAGGACACCCTGCCCGGACGTGAAGCTTCCAAACCTTCGCGCAGTCCGCCGCCGCACTGAAAGACAGGCGCTGCGCTCGACCGCCACCAATCCTTGGACAAGATACAACAGACTCGACGCGGTGTGCCGACGTCACGCTGAGCAGCTTCGTGACCGCAGCTGGACGGGCGTCTGCTCATCACTAAAGGACCCACGTCGCCGTGGCCGCGGCTGGAGCAACATACATGCGGTGCTTAACCACAAGGTTCCACGCTACCCTGTGCTGGGCATCGCTGTGGGGCGCGGCATTTCAGAAATGGACCTTTCCGAACTGATTGCCTCCTCCTACGTGCCTGCTGCTCCCGCTGCCTCGGGTGCAGTTGTACGCGCCAGGAGCTACACTGCACCACCCTTCCCTCCCCCTGAGCCAACTCTCGCCACAGACATCCGCTCGCCTTGCAAAGAGGATTTCACTCTCTCAGAGCTCGAGCGTGTTCTCCTGCGAAAGCGAAAACACAGCGCACTTGTCCCGGATAGAATAACCCATGAGCTCTTGCGTAATCTGGACGCTTCTATGCGCGTCATCCTGCTGGAGGCCTATAACCGGGCGTTCGCAAGTGGATCCCTTCCTGACCAGTGGCGCACGGCAACTGTCATCCCAGTCCTCAAGCGAGGCAAGTCGCCTCGTGCGATCAAATCGTATAGGCCCATTTCTCTCACCTCAGCGGCTGTAAAAACAATAGAGGAAATGGCTCTTCATCGATGGCACTGGATTGCGGATGGGCGCAATGTCTTCGCCCCCGAACAGTGCGGTTTCCGACATCATCGTGCGACAGCCGATTGCTTTGCAGTCGTCGTTAGCACACTTGAGAAGGCTCTCCACGACAAGCAGATGGCCATCCTCTTGCTTCTCGATGTCCAGTCGGCGATCGACTCGCTGCCCCAGGCTTCCAACGTCGGTGCAGTGCGCTCCCTTGGCGCCGATGGCAGGCTTCTTGATTATGTTCAGGCCTTCCTTGCAGACCGGACGTTTGCTGTGCGCGTTGGAGGGGCGACCAGTTCCGCGCGTCCCATCCACACTGGTGTACCGCAGGGCAGTGTTCTCAGCCCATTTATTTTCAACTTGGTGCTTGCACCACTTCTGAAGTGTCTGCTTGAAACGGCTATTCTTCCAGTGCGCGCTGTTGTCTACACGGACGGCATTGCCGTTTACGTGCGCGGCCCTACCTGGACGTCCTCTGAGGTCCGCGGGCGGACGCAGAGGGCTCTGCAGTGCGTGGCGAAGTTTATTAGTGACATTGCCCTCGCAGTTTCGGCAACGAAAACAAAGGCCCTCGTTGTCGACTCTCGCGCTGCAGCCCGCCACCACCTCCCGTGGATCCAGCTCGGCGATGCGCCGATCGCTTGGCAAAAGCGTGTCCAATACCTCGGGCTAACCATTGACAATCCTGTACGGTGGTTCCCCGCGGTGCGGAGCATTCGGGAGGATGCTTGCCGCGTTGAGTCTTTTGTCCGTCGACTCTTCGCCCGCGGCAACGGATGCCTTCCCGCCTTTGCTAGCACCATATGCGAAGCAATGACCCTTTCCGTAATGCACTATGCTCTCCCTCTCTGCTCCCTTCAGGCCCCACAGTGGCGAGTGATCGACCGGGATCATCGGCGAGTGATCCGAATGTGCCACGGTATCCCTCGTCATACTCGTGTGGCCGAGACTCTCGCAGAAACTCGCCCGTGGCCTATGTCATATGGAGCGCCTCCATCGCGCATACGGCGCCGGTCCTCTATTCGCCTGACTTTGTGCTGTCCAAAACACTCAAGTCGGTCCAATCATTCACCTTTACGACAGTCTCGTTGTCGATGAACCTGCCCCGTGTGCGCGCTGGCCCCCCTACACGCCGGCGAGCATACCTCCGTGTTTACTTCGAACTGCCGGCCATACGTTCAAAGCTGAACACACCTCAGAGTGCCATCGTTCAGGAGGCTGCGGCGAGGATGCACGAGGACCTAGCTGGCTGGCAGAACACCAGTCTCTTCTGATGTCTCTGTGCTTCGAGACCGTTCAGCTGCGGCCGCCTGCATTGCCCCTGAGCTCAACAAAGCCCTGCAGTGCCGCCTCAGTTTCTGTGCCTCCTCGACTACCGCGGAATTCGTGGGATTGCAGCTGGCTGTCGACCTCCTTACTGAGTCACCTACCATCAAGAGCGCTGCAATTTACTGCGACTCTAGGAAAGCTATGCGACAGCTCATGAAGGACGAACGCGGCTCACACTTTCACAGCGTGTTTCGCACAGCGTGCGGTCGGTTCAAGAGCACGGCTGCGATGTGGTTCTGCAGTGGCTTCCCTCCCATGTTGGCATCGCGGGAAATGAGGCTGCCGATGATCTGGCTAAGCAGGCGCATTCTCTCATGACCCCATTGACACCATGTGCCAACTTTTTCGATTATGTGTAACTTTCGCCGAGAATTGCAGCGCGACCACCCAGACGAGCGGGTCGCCGATGGACGCCCCCTCCTCTACTCGCCATGACTCGTTTCTCCCGGCGAGAGCGAGCCCTCCTCTTTTCCCTGCGGACGGGCTCGGCTAGGACGGGGGGATCGCAAACAGCGGCTGGTGGGAGCTCCTTTGTCAGCTTGCGTCGACTGCGACGCAGTTGAAACACTTTTAGATGTGAAGCATCTCATGGCGAAGCTTAATCCGGTGGTGGTGGTGGTGGTGATGGTGGTGGTGTCCGGCGTGACCACCCTTACTGCGCATGCGCAAACCCTTTCAAAATAAGAACCTCCTCTCCCCCTCTCTCTCCTCTAGGCATCCCTCTCCGCGGCAACCACACCCTCACTGCGCATGCGCCTCCCCTCCTACGCTCCCCCCCTCTCTCCTCTAGGCATCCCTTCCCGCGGCGTCCACACTCCCACTGCGCATGCGCGTCCCCCCTCTCTCCCCCTCTCCTACGATCCCCCCTTCTCTCGCCCTCGCGACGCCGACGCAGGCAGCGTCCGCTAGCGAGTTTCTTGGTTGAAAAACCGACTGCTCGCGCTTCACAACCGTTCACTGGCCACCCCGTATATATGTCACTGGATCTTGACCTGCAAGGTGGTGCCGGTGGGAGATTTCTCCTGCGCGTTGTTGAATAAAAATTCGCAGCATGCGCGTTAACTAAAAGCGGAGTGCAAGTCTCTGTGTCCAGTCGGAGTCTTGTCTCTCATTGCCCATTAGCAGCGATTGGCATGTTCCAGTAGGAAACACCGCTCCATCACTGCGTGCTTTGCGCCTCCCCAGTTTTTCTCTCCTGCGCAACGCTGCGATGAGCGCCAGCGTCAACGCCGCCGCCAGTGTAAGCGTTAGCGCCCGCTGCTTCGCATCTACACATGGTTCCCTTTAGCGGGAGATGGTGTAATTTTTTCACCTACTATGCGAGTGCCCCACTTCTGACTGTGCAAGGAAGCAGCTCGCAACCCGCTACCGTCTTCTCGGCCTGCCCTGCGAGACCCTCGAGGACATCCTCTTCCCCACCGGCTGCAGCGATCGTCACCGTAATGCCCTTGCCGCCCTTCTCTCCTTCATCGACGCTGCCGGCCTCCGCGAGCAGCTTTTAAACCAACATATGCCACGTTGTCTAGAGCGCTCCTCGTCCACCCCCCCCCCCCCCTCCGCAAGCCTTCCTTTTCTGTCTTTAATTCTCTCTTTCTCTTTTTCATCCCCTTTCCCCGTGTGTGTATCAATTGAGGTGTCCTCTTCGAGAGACAGTTATCGTCCACACCGAACCCCACTTCTTATTTCTCAACAGAATCACCTATAGATGCCGCAAACGTGCCACATGGAAACGAACGATTGTGCACGTAATATTGACCGTTTCATGTTAGAATAAAACGCCTACTAAAAGTACACTTGTTAAATGCCCAATACGCCGTAATTCTTGTTACGGATCGCGAGGGAAGAACGTCCGTAAGGCAACACGCGAAACTACGCAGCTGCTAAATTTCTTTTTGCTTCTGCAGCTGATGATTAAATATGTGTCATCGCTTTGTATTGGATTGTCCTTTAAAACACCAACTCGTTGAGCAAGTCACATATTTTTACGCCAGGCTCTATTCTACGCAACTGCAACACAACATAACATGCGTTAAGGAGACTTCTCTCACTACATAGCATTCATATAGTCTTTTTTTTTTCCTGGCAGTTCTCTGGAATAGCGCGGCTCTGCCGTGGAATACCTGTTCGCCACGCAGACGGCCTGGGTTTGATCATCACTCGTACTCATGATTTTATTGTTTATTTTAGATGCAACTTTGTGGATTTTTCAGTCGTGGACAAAGTGGTGATCTTTCGCTCACAACCCACGCCGACGCCGAAATTTCTAAGTAATGAGCTCTTGAATGCTATCGCTAAAATTAGCGCAGCTTCCGTGAAGTCGAGCAAGGATGGGTCACAGAAGAGCTGGTGGGCTGGTGGTGGATTTGTGCACGCTGGACAAATCGTCGGATTAGCTCTGAGAGGGAGGAAGAAGATGAAGGAGATAACAAAGAAAGCGCGTGCCAGATCATTAAGGGTAGTTTTCTTTCTACGCCACACCGCGAACTATACTTGCTATAGTAGGTCTCCTTTTAGGGGCGAAGCACCTTAGGGTCTAGGCTTGTCCATTGTCTGGCGATGATGATGACGCTGATGACGATGAAGAATAGGCACGTTCCAGACCACACATTCTCCTTCTGCCATGGATGAAAACGATCGTGATAGCATTCTCGCCCGCCAGAGGCAAAACGCCAACGACGACAACAAGCTGCTTCTCCGGAGTTGAGGGCGCGGGAAGCGCCGGCTCAACGGCAAAAACACATTGTACATACTGTACACACGCGTTATGACTCAATTACATGCGCGAGGGGGCAATGACAAGGGTGATTTACGGTAACAACCACCCCCAGTGCTGCGCCCACTCGTCATGATTCACTTCGTGCAGATACGTCGATTTTTAGATGTGAAGCATCTTATGGCGAAGCTTAATCCGGTGGTGGTGGTGGTGGTGGCTGTGTGCCGCGTGACCACCCTTACTGCGCATGCGCAAACCCTTTCAAAAAAAATGAAAATAAAAAACCCCCCTCTCCCCCTCTTTCTCCTCTAGGCCTCCCTCCCCGCGGCAACCACACCCTCACTGCGCATGCGCCTCTCCTCCTCTCTCCCCTCCTACGCTCCCCCTCTCTCCTCTAGGCATCCCTGCCCGCGGCGTCCACACTCCCACTGCGCATGCGCGTCCCCCCCTCTCTCGCCTCGCGACGCCGACGCAGGCAGTGTCTGCTAGCGAGTTTCTTGGTTGAAAAAACCGACTGCTCGCGCTGCACAACCGTTCACTGGCCACCCCGTATATATGGCAATGGATCTTGACCTGCAAGGTGGTGCCGGTGGGAGGTTTCTACTGTGCATTGTTGAACAATAAAAATTCGCAGCGTGCGCGTTAACTAAAAGCGGACTGCGGGTCTCTGTGTCCAGTCGGAGTCTTCTGTGTCTCATTGCCCATTAGCAGCGATTGGCATGTTCCAGTACGAAACACCGCTCCATCACTGCGTGCTTTGCGCCTCCCCAGTTTTCTCTCCTGCGCAACGCTGCGTTGAGCGCCAGCGTCAACGCCGCCGCTGCTTCACATCTAGACATGGTTCCCTTCAGTGGGAGATGGTGTAATTTTTTTTCTTCATCTGCTTTTTCTGTCTGTTTGTTTCTACCCCTTTCTGTCCCTGTTCATTTCTTTCTTTGTCTTTCAGATTTTTTCTCTTGCCTTGTCTTCTTCCTTTTTCCCTCTGTTTCCTTGGTCTCCCTTTAGCCTTCCATCTTTTTCTCTGTTTATCTGTTGCTTTTTTTTACTTAATTTCTATATTTCTTTCTCTTTCGAAATATTTTGCCTTTTTTGCTTTCCTTTATATGGCTTTTTTTATCTCGCTGTGTGTGGTCAGTCTCTTGCCTTCTATTTCTTTGCTTCTGACTTTCTCTGCACTCGTTCTCGCCTCCTCTGAAGCCTCATATGTATCCTCCTAACCGTCATTTCCCTTTCCCAACCCTTTGCTGTAGCCTACTACACTAGTCTATGTTCCGCTCGGCCAGCGTTCCAGGACAGCCGAGTGGTCAGGACGCTTGCCTTCATTTCGAGGGCACGCAAATTCGAATCTCGTTTTCGCCATGAATTGCTCGCTTTCTCTTTCTCTCTATCCGTACTCTTTCTTTCATCCTTCACAGTCAATTCATCCCTCGCTGGACAAAAACGGCGCACGTGCTTTGAGAGTTGAACAGAAGAGGACAAAAAAAGGTGACGAAGAAGAGGACGTTCATGATGATGATAATTTTCTGTCTAGGACACACGCCATAACTCGACCATAAGATCTCTGCGTAAAATTATGATCTGCACGTGGATTTTGTTTTGTTTATAATTTACTTGTTAAGGCGTTCACGGACTGGGGAGAAACGAACGTTACGCGATTAGACCTGGCCAACACTAGCCATCGCTACCTTCTGGCTATCTACCCCTGTGCAGGCCTTCTCAGCCATGCATAAAAGAAAAGATACCCAAGAGTCTGTTGATTTGACAGTAGACACTTGATTCACCATGCTAGAGAATAAAATGAAAGACCGTATTCTGCGAGAGTGAAACAAGGACTACTGCACGGCCATGTTCGACTAGCTGTTGGCGCCTTTATGCCGTCTTAACTAATAACATTTCTTCCTTTCCCGTCGTAGGTACAGGTTGCGCACGTCTTCATTTCTTTCAATGATTTCCAACTATGTAAATATTTATTGTGGCGACATTTACGCTCCAAAAACCGCATATTTAAAATAAAAGGCAGCGAACAGAAAGTTATTGCACACCTTAAATAGCAAGAAGTTATCTTCAACGGTGGGACTTAAAACCAGCCAAGAAGCTAAAACGAAGACGCGGAAGAGCTAAAGCAGTTTTCGGAGGCCTTCAATAGATTCCAGGAACAAGAAAACGCTGCAGACAGTCCAGGACAGTGCGGCTGTTTCCAGGAAGCACCACTCGTTCTTCAAGCCTAGACATCGCCATTAAGCCCATGGAAACAGAGAACGCCACCGACGAAAACAAGGGATGACGTCAGTTTTGTCGTGACATATTGCTATACCATCTACAGACTACTTTTGCGTAGCCTGCTCAAGTCCAAATGAAATGTTTAAATCTGTTAGAGCCAAGGCCAAATTTCACTCGTGAATGCATAAATTAGTGAGCTATGTTGATTTGAGCCGCAATAGAGGTTAGAAGTATTTTGGTGATAGAGGCACAGTGGCAACAAAATGTTGGAGCATTCCTGGTCGTATTGTCAGTAGCGAAAAACTGCGCTTTTCTCAGTTTCACTTTAAGTAATAAAAGGGCTGCATTTACAATATACGTCCTGGTCGCGCGCTGTGATAACATGTTTTTTCCCCTTCCATTATGCGCAGCCATCACATTTGCGACGACTAGATTCGCTTATCGCTTTACCTTGTGGTGCACTATCTGGTGCTTTATTTGCGCCTACACACACACACAGACACACACAAATATATGTATATATATATATATATATATATATATATATATATATATATAAGCTATATTGATTCCCACAAACTAAACAAATAGGAAAAACACGTAGACAAAGAAAGATACATCTCTAAGGACAGTCTTTTTTGTGTCTGTGTCTGCACGCTTTGCCTGATTCCTTTAAGCGCTGGACATTCATGAAACTTTAGCGTTACGAGTAGTCCAGCTAACCACTTTCACAAATACTCATCGAAGAGTCGCGTTATTAGTTCCACCGAGCTAACATTCGCTGACATTTTTGGCGCTGCTCAGAAGCACGGAGCATGAAAATTATTAGTCACGGGAGCAAGCTCCCCCTCAAATATGATTCCATGCCTGTTGGCCCATTTCTCTTCCTTGTTGCATCCAGTCAGCAATCTTATAGCGTGAAGGTAAGCTAAATAAATAACTTTGCAGGGAGCTGCATTTAAAAGAACAGTCCCGTTGCAACTACTGACCGCTGTGCACTCATCAATGAATGTCAGCAGCACAGAGAATGCACATTAGCAAAGCTTCAAAGTGCGTTATGCTCAGAGTAATGGGCTTGACAAGTACAATATACGCTAAACTAAACAAGGCAGAAGCTCAGGAGCAGGTGGCGGCTTCATCTGGTGAAAATGGTTGAACGGGTGATGTCACTTACGCCAAAATGTATATGATTTCGAAACATTCTGCTTCAGTGACATTTCCTATTATACGATTTTTCATCAGTATTGTAAACTAAGCTCTATAAAAACACAATGCTCAATTTTTAGCTTATGGGGATTTATAAAAATATCTCGAATTACGATTGCCTTGAGGGTTAGCAAAAAGTGAATGGAAAAACTAAGTTGCTCAATTAAATGATACCCAGTAATGATAACATTTGCTGTTAAGCACCTGCTGTGAAGGCTAGAGAAGTGAAACGTTCCAAATATACTTGACCTGCTCAAGGAACCGGGAAGGTTACACAACGGAACACTTAGTTTGTTTGTGGGATACGCTGACGTCGGTATCACGTTTTTTGTTCTTTTTTTACTGATGACACAAAATGGTCGGCTTCGCAAAATACTTGCGCATATCGGATCCAGCAATTGTGCAACTCGCTATCTCTGTAGTGGGATGCACCCTAAACCATTTCACACGAAACATGAAGTTGTACTCAGCAGCTGGCTGAATCATTTGCTTATACAGCTCGAGATAATGTTTTCGAGGTCTCCTGAAAGCTCGGTCATAGCTGACACTGTGAAGAAAACAGCGACATTCTCCTTCTCTGAAAGCCCAGGGTGCCACTGAGTTTGTCTTGCTGCAGGATTACTGTCTGTATCTGTGTTGCCTGGAAGGTGTATATCGTGGAAGATGGTGGCCTCTGTACCGCCACGATTTTACGACTTGAAGAATGCTAACGCACTTCTGCTTGACAGTGTGGTGATGTGCAGCCGCGCTGACCGCAAGGTCTCGGCATCCAGACAGAGCAAGATCGACATGACAGCGATGTCTCAAAACAAGGGTCAGTTTTCCACGTTAGGCCGTAATAAGAGCATGCCTCGCGGTTCCTTCGTTCGTGGAGAAACGTGAACGCATAGTTCGTTTTAGGAGCTTGTTCGGCAAGCTTTCTGAAGCTCGCGCCTTGTCCGGCGGCGATGGCGGTGGCGTGTACACTTCTCCGGTCACTGCACATGCGCCTCCCCTCCCTCTCTCCTTCCTCTCCTACGCTCCCCCTCTCTCCCTCTAGGCATCGCTCCCCGCGGCGTCCACACTCCCACTGCGCATGCGCGTCCCCCCCCTCTCTCTTCTCCTACGCTCCACCCCCTCTCGCCTCGTGACGCCGACGCAGGCGGCGTCTGCTAGCGAGTTTCTTGGTTGAAAAAACCGACTGCTCGCGCTGCACAACCGTTCACTGGCCACCCCGTATATATGGCACTGGATCTTGACCTCCAAGGTGGTGCCGGTGGGAGATTTCTCCTGTGCGTTGTTAGACAATAAAAATTCGCAGCGTGCGCGTTAACTAAAAAGGGGACTGCGGGTCTCTGTGTCCAGTCGGAGTCTTCGTCTCTCATTGCCCATTAGCAGCGATTGGCATGTTCCAGTAGGAAACGCCGGTCCATCACTGCGTGCTTTTGCGCCCTCCTCAGGTTTCTCTCCTGCTCAACGCTGCGATGAGCGCCAGCGTCAACGCCGCCGCCAGTGTAAGCGTTAGCGCCCGCTGCTTCGCATCAACACATGGTTCCCTTTAGCGGGAGATGGTGTAATTTTCTCTTCGCCGGGAGCTCAGGCAGTGAAAACTTCCTTACTGCTCGGCCGCGTGAACACCGCACAGCAGCGCGGCGGGCTCGCAACGAACAGCAGCTGGGGCTCGCGGCCCGAGCGCCGCATGTAATGTGTATATAACAAGGTTGTCACGTCGATATATAATGATAGGAGATGTGTACAGAGGATTCGCGGGTTACCCGATCATCTCCGAGCAAGCTCCTCCAGCATCATTCACTTTGTGGATATGGCGTGATTTTTTTATGCGGCGCCCATGCAGTTTACGCCGCAACACCAGTAGCACGTCACACAGGGAATCCGCAGCCGCAGCATCACAGAAAGCCTACAATGTAGCCCGTGACACTGTCACGAAATTACGTGGTCTAGAGACAGACAGGACACCATCGCACCACACAAATCATTTATCTGAGCAACGAAAATCCTGCACACATCAAAACACTTAAAACACAGCACCCCTATATACACAACGAAGAATACATATACAAATAGCAGGCAATGCTACCCAGTCTAACTACGAGTCTAACTATGTTACACACACGCCCTCGAATGAAAAGCCATCACCGTCCACTGTGATGCGGCGGCTGTTCCCCCCGACGTGGTGTCAGACGTCGGTCAGGATGAGTCGATAGACGTGGCTGCTGGTCTACGTGGCGATGACAGAGGTTCTCCGCTAGTGTGGTGCCAGACCAGCGTGGCACCTGCCGCGGTCTGCAGCGTGCAGAGCCAAATACGCTGGTATGTGGCTGGCCGTGGACACGGGGTGCAGACAGGTGACAGCTGCAAGGTCAGACCCGGGGCGACGCGATCAGAAAGCTTGTTTCCAGGCCATGGCTGGAGAACCAGCTGCCCGGCTTCCCGCACACGTCCGCCATGCCTGGTCTTCGGCTTCCGCCGCTGACGCATTCAAGCTTGCGCCTTTTCGAACTCCTCTCTGAGTCTTCTTTTTTCTCTTCCGTGATATATTTTCTTCACGTGCTTTTCTTCCAATATACTTCTTATTCCTCTTCTTCGTGACATACTCTTACTTGTGACACACACCCCTTGTTTGGAAGAGTTCTTTTTAATGAAAAAATACTGCTCACTGTGTTCGCCAAGAAAACTGTCACTGAATTCACCGAGTGTTGAATACAACACCAATATTACTTCCTAAACACGCTTTCACAAGAGCGAGTTTCACCGCGCACATACACACGTAAAATTTCTTAATGCCTCTATGCAGTCCAAATATTGTTCGTTCAGCAACGCTTAGTCAACGAATCAGCGTCAACGCTATCTCTTCCTTTGTTATTCTTTACAAAACACAAGTAATCTAACAAAGAACACCTCCATCTTCTCATTCATCCCTTTGTCTTCTTGCCTACTTAGCTATCATTAATAGTTAAACCGGCTGCCAAGGAAAACTGGTTCTCTATTGTCCCTGGATATTTTGCGAAATAAAACGTCTACTAATGGACTGCTTCCTAATGGAGCACGATCCCTTCTTCCTTTGTGTATGAATGACCAACCAAGGCCTCATGACCGGACGAATCTTTTCACATCTATCTGGATTCCAGGCGAAAAGAATTTTTGAGTGATTCGTGTCATAGTTTTCCTCACACTCTGATGACCTGTGTTATGTCCATAAATCAGTATAGTTGATCTAAAGGCCTTGGGTACCACTAGCTGATATATTTCTCGTTCTGAATTGACCCGCCGACATCTCCTTAGCAGCAACCCGTTGTATAACAGGAATTGAAAACCAGTTCTACATCATGGCCTCCTCGCCACTTCCCGGATCCTGTCAAAGCAACTCTTTAGTGATTCATCATTTTCCTGCTGTTCCCTCAACTCCTTCGGTGTTATGCTAAGATCCTGAATTTCCGGTACCTTCAAGAAATTCATCCTCGTTTCCGGCGGTTGGACTTCTTGCTATTACGGCCGAAGATACTGCTGGTATTCGTCCTTCCGTTTCACCGTGAGACTTGCCATGCAATAACGAATTCCAAGCAAATACTTTGTCCACTGCGCTACTGTTAATCGGTAGCTCTGACGCACCTTTCTTGCTCTTCCAATCCATGCGTGGATCATCTGGCTTTCTGACCCCTGGTACATTACCCAAAATCACAACACATACTGGATCTTCCAGACACTTGGCTTATTATGCACTCCGAGTATTATGGGCTAGAAACTCTGATACGAGCCTCTGCCAGATTTCTTACTGAGTTACCGACCAGAATCACAGATGTCAACCTTCCCGTTAGCTTTTCGTCGCTCACTAGACTTCTCCTTACCTAAACGTTATTTGTACCGGTATCTCATCAGACTTTAACCGTTATTCCTTCAACTTCACCATCGACAACGAGTAGAGAAGGTTCTTTCGAGACCAGTTTTCTTGTTGTCCTCCTATATTCTGGGCTGTTTAGGTTCGATTGTTTGCTCTTCATCCACGACACCAATAGGACGTTCCGCCACCCCCTCTACTTTTTCTCGTAGGGCAACTATGCACGCAGTTACGTCTGTGCTACCTGACCTGCATTCATTTGCTCGGTGTCCCCTTTTATCGCGTAACTGTCAATCCACTGCAAGAGGAGGGCGAATGTTCCCTACATGGCAGTTGATAGCACAATGCCCAGGGTGGTTACAAAGAAAAACACCTCTGCACTTGCCGCAAGGGTTCCGCTCTCTGAGGCTTCAACTCTGAATTACCTGGTTGCGCTCCGCCTATATCGTCTTTACTTTGTGCTGTTTTCAAGCCCCTGAGCTTCCATGTATTAGTCGGCGTGCTCCGCTACATCATAAGGAGAGTACAGCTTCCGCTCTTTCAAAAACACGCGCAGCTCGGGACTACAACAAGCAAGGAATTGTTCCCGGACCATATAGTTTCGAACATCTTCGTAAGTCCTCGCAGTATTGGCTATTTCCATCCACCTGTCAAAATAACGGCACATACGGCACACAAACTGCCTTCCTGTATCAGCGTCCTCA
>JALIZH010026501.1:0-16191 GCA_030522465.1 Rhipicephalus appendiculatus
TCATATTCAACAGCTGCCCACTGTGGCGTGTTCTATCGAAAACATGCCACAGTTCTGTCGTGAGGGGAAGCCATTAATAATATAGTGAGAAAGTGGGAAGTTCTACGAAGTATGGCTAGCAGCTAATTCCTTGAGGCATGCGACGTGGTCAAACTCAACAAAACGCTGGCGTAACGAAACGCGGCCGCTGCAGCGAGAGCAGCCATCTTCATGCTGTCCGTTTCGGCTCAAACTGAGTGGCGAGATCACAGATGTACTACAAAGGTTATAAGCCTTCTCCGGATCCCTGTGAAGATAAGGCGCTTAAAGACCGCAGCATTGAGCCGGAGCCCTGCAGCCCTCTTCCGGGACTCCTCATGGGCCTTTCGCGCGACTACTGCTTCGCTGACCCGCGGGGTCATGTTATCGACCAAGCACACATTATGGAATCTCACGGTGACGCGGACGGCGAAATTGTACCTGGAGTACGTATCGATATGCTATCACCATATAAGAGAGATAAGCAAAGGGCTTCGTAGCATGGCTTACCACGACGCCCATTATAATGACACGAGCGCTAAAATTTAACCCTTGTCCTCGTGCGTTCTTTTACAGTAGAAAGTTGCAGGCAAACAGACCGACAAACTTTGTTGGCTACAACAAAGCAGAAAACTGGGCGAGTTGGTAGGTATTCATCTTCAAAGGACAGCGCGCACTTACTACGGGGACAAAGGGAGACGAACACGACAACACAAGGCTAGTGTAACCCCCCCCCCCCCCTTTCCGAGATCCCTGGGCCACCGCGCGGTGTAACGAAACGTCGACAAGGCCGTGTCTTTTGCTGCAATGACTTCGGCGGCCCGAGGCTGCTCTCGCCCTCACACGAGTGCAGGGCCTCCCAGTCCTCCTATTTTAAATAATGATTTCCCCGTTACTCTTCACAGCCCGGTTATTCTGATTAGGGTAAACTCACCTTCTATTGTCCTTATCAACAGACGAACCCTTGGTGCTGTCGCTGCGAATATTGTGCTTCTTCTCGCCGGGGACGCCTTCGGGCGATGCTGTCGAGCTGGGGCTTCCGGCGGTGGGGCTGGCAGTGGTTTGGCAGGCGGAATTTACTTCGGTTGCACTCACTCGTCCATCTTCAGCCTATTGGTAACACGTCAACCACTGTGACCCACCACGGGAAATTGTTCTCACGCTCATGTCAATAGCAAGTTGATGAATATAATATATGTAGGGGTGAAGATAAAAGACCAACAAAATACCTCTAAATATGCCATGTAAAAAAGTAGAACTAAAAAATCCCTCTCACAAAAACCAAAACTAAAATTTAGTAGATATTCTGTGCGTATACTTATCGACGTAGTTAAGTTTACAGAATTTCTAGGTATACAGGTCATTGGTTGCAGCTTAATCACGTTAGAGGAACATGAAACAGTTTCGCAGATTTGTACAAACGCATTGAACTGGTCTTAGCCCATTGTATCCCACAGCCAATCAAATAGCGCAAGTAAATATTTTTTGCGTGTTCGCAATAACAATACATACGAAAGTGGGAATAAACCGAAAACCTGGAAAATTTCACTTTAGTTCGAAAACAAGTGTCCCCACACATATGCTGACGCTGGGAACACCAGCTACACTAGGTCCATCATCCTTCTTCATCGTGCATGGGAACTTTGCTTGTTGACGGCTCTGTTTCAACGCAGTATTATCACCATCACTGCTTACCATAATCAACGCCTTCATCATCAATTCAATGCGTCCGTAATTGATATCACCATCATCATCATCATAAACGATCACGGCGGTACTTGATAACGGCTTTGATTCAACACTTTCATCATTATCGCCATCATCAACGCGTGGATCCTCATGTTCAACGCTTCCACCATCCCCATCTTTATCACCATTAAAGGCTCATTAGCTTGCCCAGACCTCTAATTGACCGTGTTTGTCATCCTTTTTATCGCCGTCGATCATCATTACCATTGCCTTCACGGCTTGCGTTCAAATTCAACGTTCTCATTATCATCAGTAGCAGTGTTAAAGAGGGCTTGCTTGTTAATGGCACTGCTTCAACGCGCTAATTATCCGTGCTCTCCAAATCGGAACATTCGCTTTCGCTAGTCAGCTCGAAAATTATGCCAATGTATGTCTTCGTCACGTAATCTACGTACCGATGAAACCAAATGAATTCTGAACACTACTTCCAAAAGGCGTATCTAGCTATATTACAGATAATGTTTTGGGCAGAGCCGCACGGCAACGAAGGAGGTCCTACTACCATACGGCGTTCTGTCAGCTTCTTAGATGGACTCGGTCTGCATGGCGTCCAGAAACGTGGACGCCGCAGCGACAACTCAACTTACAAAACTTTGGCCGTTCATAGTGGAACACAACTTCCAGAAAAATAAGACAAACTATTCCTTTTCTCGGATAACGCTGAATAATTTAAAAACTCTTGCGAATTTAGAGTGAATTTATGAAAAAAATGCTGCGGCTTAACTCAGTTATACCTTGGTGTGTGAAGCGAGAGGTAGGGTTAATATTAGTGGACAGGTTTAGTTGGGCGTCCGCAGCAGCTTTGCGGACGCAGTCTGCCGTAGGAAATGGCTGGCAGGCTGCATCCGCAGAGCTTCCTGCGGACGCCCAACTAAATCTGTCTATTGTTTAGCTTGGTTCTCTGCACGGTTACTCCTCTCAAGGCGCGCGGCTCGTTCTTCCTCCGTCTCCTCGGCTCGCTGCCTCCTCTCGGTTTCATTCCGACGACGAGGCCTGGCTTCTTCCAGTCTCTCCGACTTACTTTCCATGTGTGCCGACGAATCCCACAGAGCCACCCCTTTTATATGTACCATCCCGGCCGTGGGGGGTCACATCTCGATGGAGGCGAAATGGAAGAGGCCCGTGTATTGTGCGATGTAATTGCACGTTAAGCAACACCAGATGCTCTAAATTTCCGGAGCCCTCCACTACGGCGTCCCTCATAATCATATCGTGGTTTTGGGACGTATAACTCCACATATTACTATTACCTTCTCTATATACGATGCAACGCCGTCTAGGCCTCCTCTGTTAAGATTGAACAGCGCGACTGAACGCGGACGGGGTTGACCACGCACACACACACACACACACACACACACACACACACACACACACACACACACACACACACACACACACACACACACACACAACGCTGACTTTCAACTATGGTGTAGTGGAATAGGGTAGTGTGTCGTCTGGCGCCGAAAACGTTGCTTTTCTTGCGATGATGGCCAGTGGTACCTGGGCACACCGTACTACTGTGTCGCCATCTGTCGCCGCCCCCCTGAAGTCATTCATGGCAAGCTGACATACAAAGCCTCCCAGATGGAAAGTTGTACTTGCCGAGCTGGTCTTGTGTTTGCGGGGGGACGGTTTATCATGACGCGTCAGCGAATTTTTGCGTGTGCATGAGAGACTCGGTGTTTGCGGGAGCCTGATGCGTAGCACTTCTCGCAGACCGACAGTTATTCCGGGCTTATTCACATATATTACATCCATCACCCCGAATACATTGCGAATAATTTATAGTTACGTTCCTGCACTTTTGATGAATAAAATATCTAAAGAAATAGAGCAGTATTCGTCATTGAGCATTACATTTTTTTCTATCGAAAATATTGCGACCACTTGTGGCTCAAGCATATGAGGGTGGTCGAGGAACTCACCTGATGAGCATTGTGGCGGAACAGCGCAAACGACGGGACGAAGAATATACAGGACACAGCGCTGTGTCCTGCATATTCTTCGCCCCGTCGTTTGCGCTGTTCCGCCACAATGTTCATGAATCAACTAGCCCACCTAGGAACCCTTGTTCACCTGATGGTGTTAACGTCAGCCTTCCGGACCTCCTCGTTTGTTTCAACACACGGCTTCACGTTGGTGTGATAGGGAATCTGGCGCTAGTGTCTATGCCGGCTGCTCCAGCGGCGCTTGTGCCACCATGGGAATGATGACAAGTACAGGTTTTGGATCTGCTTCGGATGGATTATGTTCTTGAAATTTGCGACGCATGTTTGCCTAGTGCAAAACAAAGTGATATGAAGTTATTTCCAATGAAAACTTCCTGCATTCTTTTGTGCGTAAAACTTCATGCAAAAAGATTGCGTGACCGTGCGATGGAAGTCAAACCTGGAGAAATTCGACCACCATGGTGCGCATTGCTCTGCGATTGTGCTCCAAATTTCGCATCACAATACAATGTATTATTTTTTACACTTGAAAACAAGCAGGCTTGTCTTTCCGTCGAAAGTACACGTTATCTATTTATGGAAACAAAGTCGCAGTTTCACCGCAAGGGTGAAGCAATGAATGCGACAGCAACGAATTGTAATGTTGTACGGATTGAGGCCGGTAGCTGACTGTTTTGGATCCGATCTCACGCAACTCTACAAAACGATGGTTTAAGAGAATACGGCCGCTCCAGGAACACCATATGCACATTCTCTTCGAGTTGAGAGTACAGCACGTAGAAGGGTATGCCAGCCGCCCGCTGTCGGCTGCCGAGATAGCGAAATAACGCACGCGCAAGCCATGTCCGCGCTGGTAAAATCAAAGGTCGCTCGAGGGACCCCCCCCCCTCGCGTCGTTTCACGGTCGTTAAATACGTGCGGGGCGTTTCCTGTCTGCTTGAGCATTCGACGGCCGGTCTAACTGGCGGGGGGCATCTTATCGCATGCCCGTCGCAGCGACGGAGATGGGCCGGCTCGTTTGATCTCCGCTTCAGCCGCGTTCGTCACCCCCGCTCGCGCGCTATTTCCTGCGGGTAGAACTTACGATGCGCTGGGGGATCTTATCAATTCGGACTTTATACGCGACATGACGGGGACGGCAAAAACACGTCGAGACTGTCCATATAATTGCTATGGCAATAACAACAGAACTATGTTGAGTGAAAAACGCTTAATGTACCGTCTGCTGCCATGCCAGGTGCGTCTGTCCAAGTGGCCTGCCCCCCAACGCATTTCTCGTTTTGTTGTCAAGACGAGTCAGACGAGCATGACGGTGCGTCTACTTAGCTTCGCGGTCGGTTTGCAGCCGAGTTGAACGAGTTTTGGTAAGACGCCCTCATAAAAAAAACGTGAACTCTATTCGATAACCACCACTGGCATGGGACACTACATCTATGCTCAGCGGGGAGTGCACGACGCTTCGCTAAAAGTGTCAAATACAACTTGTGAAGCGGCAAAGTCGCATTAAACCAAAAGACCTATACCTCGCGACAACTTTCTGTGGCAGCACGGCCAAAGCTACCAAGCCGAATTACGCACTTTTTTACTACGCTTCTGCATGTAGTCCACGAACGCTAACTTTTATATACTACGTAGCATAAAAGAAAACATAAAAAGAAAAGATGTAGTTATTATGTTCAAGATCGTTCGCATTGTTATCAAGAAAGCTTATTCCGTGCGGGAATTTCGTTTTTTTGCTGTTTCTAGTTTTCTGGTTTTCTGGTGTCATTTCACCTTTTTCCTGCCCCTGTAAACAGCGATGGCGTCGTTCGGTTGCAGCAAGTTCACATCGTGCCTTGTGAGCGAGGATGAGTGCGCGTTCATTAGGTGATCTGCATTCATCGAGCAGAAAGAAAGAAGACAGCTGTGCGTCGTCAAGTATTTTGTTCCCCGCATATGCTTTCACGGAGAAAGAAGTTGTGTGCGAGTGATACCGTCAGCGCAAGTGGATCTCTCATCGCGATAGTCACCTTGAAAGTGACACCGGCGACTTGTCGGTCTTCAGCAAGACCAGCTGCTTGAAAGCAAAATTGCGATTGGAAACTGTGCGTAAAAGCAATGACCCTTTTCATAAATCGCGGTATTTCGTTTGCCTGATATTGCTGATACAGACACGCTAAAGATCGCTTACTGTAACACCGTACCCGTCGGCGTCTACGGCGGGAGTGATTCTTGGCGCTTTGCGATGACAGCGATTTTCGAGGATAATATCACCAGTGCAAAGCTTCTCCTGGGCAACAGGCGCGTTCATGTCTATTATGCGGCTAACTGCCTAAACAGCGTTCTTGACCGAGTAAGGAGTGCGTTTCACCCGCTTGGATTCACCACGGCCCTGGATTTACGAACGTGAGACGCCCACCTGTGACCGGTCGTGGCCAAGACATCTGCGACCCATCGATGCGTTCGCGTCCACAAACAAAATAACGTGAGCGTCTCCAGAAAGTTCTTGCGTCTCCAAAAGAAGGAAAACGATGATACCGACCCTGTATTCATCGAAATTTAGGACATGGTTTCTCGCCATTGCGTTGAATTTTCTATCACACAGTTCCTGCTCGGCCGTGCCACCCCCCACCCACCCCCCCCCTTTTTTTTTTCAAAAACAACTCTGACCGGTTCAGTAAAGCTGCTTCCTGTGTTCCTTAGCAATAAAGAATATTTTATTGCTTCGAAAAAAAATGCAAGCGTTAGTGTATGGTGCTTACTTTACACGTGGGCTTGAACCGCTGGCAGGTTAGCGCTATGCTGGAATTCGCAGCATCACACAGCAATGATTCCATGTATTTTTTCTTCACTGCTACGTTCATAAGTATCTCAAGGCTTGTCTCAGCTTTCGATTATATCTACATACAACCTATCTTTTCATACGCTATTTCAAAAATAACATCATGGACCCTGGATGTTCGCGGGAAAACGTACATGTTGGATGCGCTTGCGAAACCGAAACCGAAATCGCCCGCAAACGGACTACTTGGCGTAGTAACACATGTGCAGAAGCTCCGCCCACGTAGCTTTGGCTGTGCTGCCACAGAAAGTTGTCGCGAGGTATAGGGTCTTCAGCCTCTTCGAACAACAAAGGCACTACTTGAGTGGTTTGCACCTCACCCCACTACCCACGGTGCACGAGCAACGAAACTGAAACAGTAGAAAACGATCCGTAAACAGTTTGAGAGCTCACGCTATCCAATCCAAAGTCTGTACATCCCATCATTCCCACGGTGGTATAACGATTGCAGCGCCAGATTCTCCTCTAGGTATTATTGTATGAAACTCTATGTAGTACAACATATTTCAAATAGAAACGCGGTTGGAACGCGGTTTCACTGGCTCCTGCTCTGACGTCATGCCCGATGACGCGACGAGCGGCGCGGCCACCTGCCACAGCGAAATGGCAAGAATGCGGCCAATGAAGCTCTCACTACAAAATGTTGGTATGCACCTCTACAGACTACCGGCCACCAGGCTTCCGTTGGTGGCTACTTTGCGCCAAATTGGCTACTTTTTGACCCCGTCTGGCGACAAAAATTTGCAGTTAGCGCCATGGCTATTTTCTGGCTACTTTTAAGGTGCTGATTTGGCGCATTAAGTAGCCATTTTTTGTCATTTTTGCAGACGAAATGCCTTGTTTTTAAGCTTTTCTCTCGCTTCAGCGGATGCGTATGGTCGTCCTCCACCCACCAGAAGGCTGGTGCGCATCGAGGAACCCTTACGCGACGCTTAGCGCGTCTCCAAATACGGAGTGGCGAAGTTGCGTGCATGGTGACGAAAGCGTGGCCGGGTCGGTGCTCAAGCTTCCCGCCATATATTGTGATGCTACGCTCAAGTTTTGCGAATAATTTTGAAGCGCAGTGCGTGATCTCGTGTAAACTTAGGAAAACAGACATCTGCAACAAAATTTAGCTGGCCTGTTCATTTACAACCAGAATTTGGTCTGCCGCTTCAACGAAAATATGTTTCAAATTACATGTTCCTACTGAATTGCTGGCTGGAATATTCTAATATAACTTCGCGTCTGGCAAGAACTCATATTTTCTACATAAAATATATGCACGCGTAATGAATTTATCGAAATTCGTTTATTTAATGTATTTCCAACTTACCGGTGGCTTTCTATGGTCTTACTTATTCAAAATGGTATTATTTATTGATCAACTGCTCATAATACCACTTCTGTTCCATTTGGCTACAAATTTGGCGATAATATTAAATGGCATGGCTACTTTGGCTACTTTTGGCTTGAGTTCTGGCTCCTTTTCAAGTCCACCCAACGGCAACCCTGCCGGCGACCAGTGTTGTACGTAACGGCGTTCCGAGGAACGACGTTCGAACTATAGTCCGTTTCACAAGCTGTTGGCAGTACTGTGGAAGGTAAGGGCGCCCTCAGCCAATCATGACAGAGCGCACTACATAATTGTGTTCCTATGCGAATGTCTCTTCCGTGAATCTGACAAGTGGCCCCGCCTGTGTGGAAAAATGAGTACTATACTAATTAACTTTTTAATTTTGTAGCAGGTGGCGCTTGGCACCTTCTTGATCTCTTTTGTTTATTTTTGGACGGGCTGACTTCCGTTCCAAAGTAACCGGCCCAGCTTTGTCTATTTATATTTAGTGTAACCTGTTCCTATGAGTTTTTGTCACATCAGAGTTTTTTAAATGTTTACGCCACGGGTATGGAAAAAATATTTACTTTAATCATTTAATCAATCAGTTTAAGTGAATCATTGAGTCAACGAACGAATCATTGAACCAATCAATCCGAAGCTTTATTTTTCTATATTGTGAAACATGTTTTTTTAATTGTTTTTTATGTTTGCTACTCTCAATGCAAGAGTACTGAATGATCCCGTCCTGTACGCACCCCGTAATGGTTGCCATGAGCCCGTTAGAAGGAAGGAAGGAAAACATTTATTGTGAGAAAAAGGTTTGTGGTACGGGCCAGCTTAATCCGGAAGTCCCATCTAGCAGTGCTGGCTGTCCTCAGTCCAGGACGCCACAGGCAATTGCCGCCCTGCGGGCCCTGTCGATCAAACTGATCTGATCGTCAAGGCTATCGCTGGCCAGCAACTCCTCCCTCCGCTCCACACTCGCTTGGTCAATGACGGGCAGGCCGGGAATGGCCCGGCAGGTCCATGTAATGTGCATTAGTGTGGGTTTCTCAGAGCACCATGGGCAGCGCGCAGAGTATTCTGTGGGGTGCATTTTATTGAGAAAATGCAAGTTTGGGTAAGTTCCGGTCTGGATTAAGCGCCAGCTGACAGCTTCCTCCTTTGTGAGCTTCTTCTGGGGAAGGGAGTAGCTACGCCTGAGTCCTTTGTAATAATTGAGGATGGCCGCATACTCACACGGGACCGGGATAGGCTCCTCGGAGGCAGTGTCATGGGGTGCTCGGTCTGCTGTATACCCTCGAGCCACCCTGTCTGCCTCCTGGTTCCCCTCCAGTCCCATGTGACCTGGCGTCCATATTATCCTGTGCCGGATGATAGGCTTTCGTGTGTCCAGAGTGTCGTTGGGATCTGGTGCGCCAAGGAGAATTCTAATCGCCGCTCGACCAACTCGCCCATTCAAGAAATTTCTACATGCCGCTTGTGAGTCCGTAAGGATGTTTAGTGACCGTCTTTGGTGGTTGCCGGTAGCAATGGCCAAAGCGATGGCCGTTTCTTCAGCCTCTGTAACGGAAGAGCAGCGGATTGATGCACTGGTGATTTCGCGTAGATGATGGTCGACTACCGTGGCTACAGCCTTATTGCGATTACCAGGGTAGAGCGCTGCATCTACATATCTCGCGCTCGTTTTATTTGATTGCTCTTTCCGGAGAGCCTCGACTCGGGCCTCCCGTCTACCATGATGGAGTTGAGGATCCATATTGCGGGGTATGGGGGCAACCTTGTAGGTAGCTTGCAGGTTTGGTGGAATAGGGCGTTGTGCGGCGATATCTCGAAGGGGGGCCCATATGCCCAAGGCGCCGCAGTAGGTCCCTACCGGTGGAAGTCTGCGCGAGTCGTGAGAGTTGGGTGGCCAGTTGCGCTTCCCGTAACTCTTCAAATGTGTTGTGGACGCCGAGACTTAAAAGTTTCTTGTTAGAGGTTCCTAGAGGGAGCTTAAGGGCTGCCTTGTACGCCCGTCGTAACATAGCGTCTATCTGGTCCGTTTCCGCTTTAGTGAGATGTTGATAAGGAAGGCTGTAAGTCACTCTGCTGACGACGAGGCTGCGGACAAGTTTTAGTGTGTCCTCCTCTCGCATGCCGTGGCGGCGTGTGGTGACTCGCGCTATCATACGAGATACCTGTAGAGTGGTGGTGCGAAGGATACTGAGGGGTGTGGCTGCTCTGACGGTTCGACTGCACCCACATGCCCAGGATGCGTACAATAGTTTTTTCCGGTATTTCTTGTCCGGCCAGCATAATGCGCAGCCGATGGCTCAGATCTTGGGGGGTTGGGTTTATTTTTCTTTGAATGCCAGATGCGGAGAAGCTCCGATTTCTCTGTGGAGCAGGCGAGGCCACAATCACGCACGTAATCCTCAACGCAGGTAGCCGCTTGTTGCAGACGGGTCTCTTTTTCTCCGAGGGAACCCTGTGTGGCCCATAGCGTAATATCGTCCGCATAGAGCGCATGCTGGACTCCCTGAATTTGTTGGAGTTTACGCGCGAGGCCTATCATTGCTACATTGAAAAGCAGCGGGGAAATGACAGACCCCTGCGGGGTGCCCTTGTTAGGAACAGTCAGTGTGGCAGATCGAAGTGTGCCCAGCCCTATCGTCGCAGTGCGATTTGTGAGGAAAGTCTTGACGTATTCATACGTTCGGTGGCCGCAATTGAGGGCAGCGAGTGAGTCAAGTATAGATCGATGACTGACGTTGTCAAAAGCGCCTTTGATGTCCAGGGCAAGGAGGATGTGAGCGCCGTGCTGCGGTACTGTTTCGAGGACTTCATCTTTAATTTGAAGGAGGACATCTTGGGTTGATAAGCGAGCCCGGAAGCCAAACATGGTATTAGGAAGGAGTGAGTGGTCTTCTAGGTAGTTCTGGAGACGGGTGGTAATCACTCTCTCATAAATTTTTCCAAGGCAGGAGGTCAGAGAGATGGGCCGGAGGTTCTCGATCTCAAGCGCCTTGCCTGGTTTTGGAATCAAAATTATCTTGGCGTGTTTCCATTCGGGCGGGACTGTACCTTGTTCCCAGTGTGCGTTGAGGAAGGCCGTGAGATCATACACAGCTGAATCGCTGAGATTCCGTATGAGGCTGTAGTTGACATCATCGGCACCGGCGGCTGTATTACGAGTGCTGCTGCGAATCGCGGCATGGACCTCGTCATACGTTATTGGGCTGTCCAGGATGTGATTTGGCTTCCCCTGATATGTCCCCTGATAGGGAGGTGGATTGACGGCGCCAAAGCACTTGCATCGGACCTGCTCCAAGAGTTCATCTTCAGTACCTGGGTAGGTGTGGACCAGCCGTGTTATTGCTTTAGTCGTTTCATTCTTTGTTTTTGTGGGGTCGATTAGAGACTTTAGGATATTCCAAGTGCGAGCCGTCCCCAGTGATTTTCGAAGGCTGTCGCTGAATTGAGCCCAATTAAGGCGAGTTAGTTGCATCGCATATAGCTCCGCCTGAGTTGTTAGGGCTGCAATTCTAAGCTTTAATTTGCGATTGTGCTTCTGGGTTTTCCACCTCTTGATTAGGCTGCGACGTGCTTCCCAGAGGTGAAGTAGATGGCCGTCAACTTCTGGATTCTGCAATGTTCTAGATATGTTCTTGGTGCACTTGTTCATCACGTTTCTTAATTGAGCAGTCCAATCGCCCAGATCTGAAAGGTGGTCGAGAGTCAACGTGGTTTCTTTACGGAAAGCGTCCCAGTCTGTGATCTTTGCTTGTCCAATGGGGCGACTCTTGGCGCACTCGGTGAGTTGGGTACGGACGATGTAGTGGTCATTGCCCAAAGTCTCTTGCATGTTTTCCCAAGTGTACGTCGCTTTGCCTCGAATTAGAGTAAGGTCGGGACTGGTGTCTTGACATACACTGTTGCCCAGTCGTGAGGGTGCAGCTGGATCATTAAGCAAGATAAGCTGAAAGTCGTCTATAGCGGCATCTAATTGTCTACCCTTGGCATCGCTTTTGCGGTAGCCCCACCGATCGTGGTGTGCGTTGAAGTCGCCTAGTATGATGATTTCTTTGCTTTGTGCGATACGGCATGCTTCTCGAATGAGTTTCCGCAGATCCGCGTCCGACTGCCTAGGCGGGCTATAAACATTAAGCACTATTAGGCTGTTCTTGGTCATCTTCTGCTTTTTTACTGGCAAGACCAGCTCAATAATGACATGATCAACATTAGTATCAGGTATGCTATCATGGCCGATGACCGTTAGCGACTTCTTGAGTAGGATGGCCACCTTCCCATCCTCCGGACCCTCAAAAACTTCGTATCCGGCGAGTGCGGGGAGTGTCCCTGTCTCCTGAAGTGCGATGATATCCGGCGACACCAGTTGCTTCTGAATAAATTGTTGTAGAAGGCCCCGTTTACGACGGTAGCCGCGGCAGTTCCATTGCCAAATTTCTAAGCATTTTTGAAATGGAGAAGGTGCGCTGCCCATACTATTTCTGAGAGGTGGAGTGAGTGATTTGGGAAGCCAGCTTTACGACACCGGGGTCTAATGGTGGTTGTGTTGTGGCACGTGGAATGCCAGTGGTGGCTCGCTTTTTCCGTGCTATGCTGCTTTGTTCGCTGATTCGTGCGTCAATACGATTTTCAATGGCGTCTAGACGAGCACTTAGTTGTGTATTTTGGTTCAAGAGGGTTTGGTTAAGCTGCTGTGTAAGTTGCTGCGTAATCTGCTGTGTTAGATCACTCCGCATGCCCTGAAGTGTTGAAAGGGTGACCAGAGGGTCGTTGGAAGATTTTGGGGCTACAGGGGCTTGGGAGTTCGTGGAGGTTGTGGCAGGGTGCGAGGTGCGGATCCCCTTGATGAGGGCTCGTAGCTCTGCCATTTCCTTAGCATGTGTGGCTCGTAGGGTTTGTAATTCGCGTTTGAGTGCCTGATTTTCGCGAGCTAGGTTGTCAAACAGTTGCGGATGGGGTTCGTTCTGCGAGTGTGGAACCGCGGGAGCAGAAACTTTTGCCAGCCAGCTCACCTTATTGCCACCCCCGCGGGGCGGGTGTTAGGATTCTTCATCTTGGTGCCTTTGGCGCTCTGTGGGCGTCGCTGCAGCTGCTGCTGCTGCTGCTGCTCGGTGTCCTGATGGTTCTGCAGGCTGGCCTGGGGTTGGTGTTGGTCCAAGCCCCCCGGGGGAAGGGGCGGGAAGGATGTGGATCTGGATCGAGACCGAGAGCTGGACCTGCTGCGTGATGCGTCCCCCTCCGAGCTGAACCACCGAGGGCGCCGCGAGGGTGGCCGGCGTTGTGGTTTGCGACCGCGTTCACTGTACGTTGCCGGGGCTTTGGTCTGATGGGGTGGTGGATGATGCCGAATTGTCTTCAGCCGTTGTCGACACTCCTTAGCACCTGTCAGGTGTCCCTCCCCACATATCTGGCACTGGGCTGTGCAGGGGTGGTCTGTCGGTGGGTTGAGTAGACCGCAGTTGCGGCATACAGGAGCTGTCGGGTTAGGGCACACGTCTGATCTGTGCCCCTGTTGCAGACAAACCTTGCAGACTTGTCGGGTAGCTTTGTAAGGATGGCACGCCACCTCACCCCCATAGAAGAGCACGTATCGGGGGATCATGGTGCCATCGAAAGTGATGACTGCTGTGTTGCTGTTTCCTAGCATTCGAGCACTATGCACCTTGACGCCCTGCGTGCGTACCCGTAGGTTTGCCAAGAGTTCTTCTGACGGCGTTCCTGGTTCGATGCCGTGGATAACACCTCGCAAGGTGCCTTCCGGGGCAGGCACATACGTGTTGAACTCGTAGTTTTTGCCACCCAGGGTCAGGGTGTCCACTCGACGAAGTACCCGCGCTGTCTCTTCGTGCGGTGTGCTTACGATGATGATGTTGGATCCGGGTCGAATTCGGGCAATAAAGTCGCTGCCCGTGCAGTGAGGGTGGGGTTCGCAAGCAGCCGCTATGGCGCGAGAGATTAGATGCGTAGAGTATTCTATGATGGCCAGGCCTTTCTTCGGTCGAAGCACAATTTTAAGGTCACTTCGAGGCAGTGGCGGCAGCTTTCGTCGAAGCGGACGCGACGCTGTGGAGACTGTTGTCGTCGGAGACGCCGCCGCTGACGCGGCGGCAGGAGGGTTAAAGGAGCCGTGGCCTGTTGAAGCGTTCCCGGTGGCGGACGGGGCCGCAGCTTGCCCGGCCTGTTGCTCCCCGCTCGCGTTCGCGTCTATTTTGCTTCTGTCGTGAGCGACGTGACAACGCCAATTGCCAGTTTGGATCCTGGTCATCAGCGTTTCCCTCGGACTCCTTGGGTACTTGAGTTGTTCCGCGCTCATCCTCATCACTCGCCGATGTAAGTTCGTCGAGGTCAGAGGAGTCGGCCGGAAGCGGCGAGTTGAATTGGTCGTCGTCCGGTCGCGAGTCCATTTCACGGTCAGTGCACGAACTCGTTGACTGTTGGGTGGGATCCATCGTGGGATTAGGGGCCCCGCCGCGAGGCCAGGCAGCCCGTCACTCGCCGAGGCGAGCTAGGTCTGCCGTTAGGCTTAGCGGGCCAGCGCTCGCTTCGTCACTTTACAAGTCGAAAATGGGCAAGAAATATGACCCACCGACTAGAAAGTTGGGTCCGGGTGGTCCCTCTGTTGAGCACTTGAAAGTCCGACAGATTGTCGGTGACGACAAAGAGGTGATCCGGGTTAAAATCTACGATGTGCGCAGAGCCGACGTGACATGCGTCCGCTCAGCGCCACAGCGGCGTCTCTCCCCCGTTAGAAGGGTTCACATCTAATCGTCCTCATCACAACTTGAATCTGGCGTCGCAGCTCCGCAGAAACCGGCGGCGACATTGCACAATGTGCGTCGCTTCTATGAGAAATAGGTTCCGAGAGCGTTCCTAGTACTTGAAGCCAAGCTGCTATAGCATCCTCTGCATCGTCGTTCTGGACACGGTCGGTAGCATCTCGTCCTCTTCGAAACGCTGCATTACCTTGGCGATAACTGCAATTTCACCTCTCTCAAAAAAGACGTACACCACCCATCGAAAGACGCTCAGGTCAAAATCGCCCAGCTTCTTCGCCCGATCACGGCCTTTCCCATAAAAACGCTTTTTCGGTGGTAGGACTCTGCCCGCGTTCTCCGCAAGTGCTTTCCAGCGATAGAGCGTTCGCTCACTCACCTGCGTAGGTTTTTCCGTCCTCTTGGTGAGCAATTCCACGCCTGCGCTCTCCCCGCACTCAACGCGAAGCGCTAGCGTTTAAAGCTATCTGCTTCGCCAGCTTGAAAAAATAGCGCGCACTTGATGGATGGCTCACCGGCGACAGTTTGTGGGACGCATTGCAGACACACGACCAATTCGGGTGACGCCATGTTGCCGAAAAGCGGTGCATCACCACCTCACAACAAGCCTCCGCTCAGCCGCGTCCATGCGGGCTTTTTCTATTAATTTCACGAATTATTAAAACGCTTTGTACGCTTTAATACATCAATGCTAGCCATACTGTCACTTTATGCGTTTGTAGTGTGCAAAATAGTTCTGCATTGCTAAAATAGTTGAGGGGCTATTTGCTGTCTTCACACAGCTCTGATTGGACGAGAAAGCTCTACCTTTGGCAGCACTGCCAACAGCTTGTGAAACGGAGTATAGTTCCTTTTGGGAGAAACAGAGGAACGCCACCGTTCCATTCAGGATCGGTGGAACTGTAACGGCAACGCGTTACGTCTACGACGGAACGGCAGGGGGGACCGGCGTTCCTTCTGTAAACGTTCCACGGCATTCAGCAGGCGCGCATGCACGCAGCACATCATGCAGAGCAGGGCAGATGGCCGACCGCGTCAGGCAAAAAAATCTACCGCTCTCCTGTTTCGTGATATGCTGCAGGGCTGGGCAGAGATACTCGAAAAGTATTCCGGAACACAAATATCGAAATACATGGTTTGGAAGCCTAAAATACAGATACTGAGATACATTTGTCTTTGACGTAGCAGGATATTTCGTAGATACTTTCGCAAAAAGGCGAAAAAAGTATTCCGCAGTACAGATACAGCAATACAGATACTGAAATTCTTTTTATTTCGGGGATGTTCATACTCCGAAAAAAAACATTTATTAAGGGAGCATACATTGCAAATGTTGCAGCGCTATGAAACTTGCAATGTATTTATTTATCACAGTACTCTGAGCGCCGTTAAGGCATTGCGAAAGTGGTTTACACTGTACATAATTGTTAATAATGACATATTTACAGTTACAATAAAAAAATTATATTTATGACCGCAAGAGTAGCACGCATTGTACACTGAAAAGGACATACTTGGTGGCAACAATATCAGCTACGCCAGAAA
>JALIZH010026502.1:0-29999 GCA_030522465.1 Rhipicephalus appendiculatus
CTGCAGACCTAGTTAGGAGACTTATTGGCTACGTGAAGTAAAAACAAAAAATCTACACCATCTTCCCAAAGGGAACCCTGATGGGATGCGAAGCAGCAGCGTTGCGCAAGGGAGCGGTGGAGAGGGTGAAGCGAGAGAGAGGTGACACGTACAGACATGTTTCAACGCGTACGTTAGGCGCGTCAGGGCGGCAGCTGCGGGCGCTGCGGCGAGCGCGCGGCAGGCGAGGGAGAGAGTGACGCCAGCGCGCACTGCGAGGGGAGCGTGACGTCAACGCGCAGCTGCGGCGTGAACTAATTTGCCCCCGCTCCAACACCTGCGGCGAGGGGAGCGCATTGCGGCGCGTTCGTAAGGACGCACGGACGGAGGGACAGCGTTACACAGCCTAGTCAAAGAGCTGCTTCTGTATCTAAAATCTCACGAGAGCATGCCATGCGATACTAAGCCGCAGTAATTGTTGTACATTAACGCAAAACGAACACAGATAAAGGCGACGACAAGAAAAACGAATATTCAAGTTGGCATGAACCTGTAAGGCTCCCTGAATAGGCTGTCTTTATAGCGGCCCAGGCAAAGTGTATATATCAGTTTGTTTTTCAACATTGAGTGGTATTGCATGTGCGATTTATACAGTGTATACCGTGTAAGCTAAATAGATTAATAAATATGTAATAACTCCGCCGCAAGTGCGAACTAATTAATGTGATAGAAACAAATTGGATTGTTGCTAGATATAAAGCTAGCAGCTAACTCCCGTAACATCACACCTAGCGTAACGCAACAAAACATTGCCGTAAGCATACGCCTCCAAGCAGCGGGCAAAGTCACGTTCGTTCTATCTGTGGCTTCCACGCACACTAAGCAGTGAGGTCATAGCACGCACAAAAGGTACGAGCCGTCAGCTGATACCTGCCAAGGTAAACTACATGTCACCGAGCTCGACCTGTCGTAGTACGTATTTACTGCCGCAGCAAGTAGATCATCTCCCCCCCCCTTTTTTTGTGCCGGGGTCTACCAAACTTTAAGTGACCTATATCCGTCACGGAAATGATGTCGAAAACATGCAACCTATCAGATGGCAAAGAAAAAAGTTCCGTCACCGGGACTCACGACCTCTCGGTCTGCATCTCTCCGGTCCGCGACTACAGATACTGGGCACACTGTCCACTGCGCTACGGTCACTTTTTTTTTACTGCGCCTCGGTCACACATGCTGTAGGCTTTACAAAGGCGCTTTTATATATCCCACTTTTCTCGCCGTGTTCTTGGTCGGTGGGATGGTGTCATCCTTTGGGAGCAGTAAAGTGAAGTAATGCATCATGACAGTGGCCTCCACGATTAGCTCCTACAACGCGCAGTTGCTACGCCTCCGTCCCTTTCGGCGCGTTTCCAATAGGCGAAGTTCCAATTTTGCAAATGCCTTAACACACCCCGAGGCGGCGACCTTTGCCCAATCGTCGGCTTCGCTTTTAGCATCCATCAATACCACGGTGATCCATAGGAAAAATACCTCTGCGACGCGCGCCTGCCTCGCCTGGCTGTAATACCGCTTACCCCGCTTGTGGTCGCCCCAAAAAAGAAGGCGGCCGGGCTACAGGGTAGACAGGACGCGAATTGAGTTTCCCTCTAGTCTTTTTTTTTTGGTGTTCAATATGACACAAGATGACGACATTAGCCCAATTTGTGCGTCCAATCAGCGAAGCTCTTCTAGCTGTCACACCTATTTCTCTGATTATGCTCTCATCTCAAACTACTGCAGCTACCACAACGATTTGTTTAATTATTGATCAGAGACGTTAGCCGTTGAGATGGATATGTACCACCAAGCGTAAACCTGGGTGAAGCCACGTTAAACGATGCTATAGCTGCGAAACACTAATAGACGCTGTGCATGATATCTTATATCAATGTACAGTTAACATTCAACTACTTCTGTAAGTACACGTTTTACTTTCTTGTTGTACCGATTCCCATGATAGGGGGATCAACGATGTTTTTTTCAAGAAGCAGATACAGGAAACACACAGAAAACAAAGAAAGAAAAAGCAAGAAAGAAGAAATAAAGAGGAAGAAGTAAGGCCACCAGCTCTACTCTTCTTTCAGGCTTGGCATCTCTAGCGCGAAGCTGCCATTCCTTTTTTCTTTATTTATCTGCGAGGCACCGCCTCCAGTTTGCAGTTTGCATGTTTGATAATTGTTAGCGTGCACTTTATTTTAGATTTTGCATAATGATAACGCTGGTGTCGTTTCCTCTGAATGGTGCAGCTTTCACTCCAAGCTAACTGTGATATCAAAAAGGCTCAAAAGCGGCTCCTTTGTCTCATCAGCCCCGTTACGACTCATAAAAAATTCGTTGCCATCTTTCGTCGTTGAATAAGAACAATAAGGTGGCGCTCTTACGCCAGTGATAACGAGGCTTTGCAGCTTTACTGGGGTGCGCGATTGATGCAAATGAGACAGCTTCGAAAAACGGAGATGATAAGATTTTCGGGCTCTATTTACCATATTTCCAAGAAAAATTCATGGTGTCATAAAAGTGAATGTGGTTAAAACGTTGACTTTCTCATTTAGCGCGGGATTATCTTTGCGAAAATCCAAAAAAAAGATTAATAAAGACTGGAACGTCGGTCAGAATACAAAGTCCTCCTTTGGACTCTAAATTAGGGTACGGTAAAAGAGTTATCACTGTTATGACAGAAGCAATAAGTAAAACTGCAACATGCCTGATTTCAAAATGCGCCGAAAAATGTGGCTGTAGTTCTGATGTAACAGTTACCTTTCTACAGTAAGGCGAAACGTCATGAAATTGAATGCCGCGTATAAATTTTTTGGCGCGGTGTACCATTGCCCAATTATGGTTGAGCTGTTCGCTTATATCCACCCCTATAGATACATCATATTTAGTTTAATTTGGCGGTTAATTTTGAACGGCATATACCAGCGATGAATCATTGCAGCAGCGTATAAATATAGCGTCGTTTACTTTCAAAACTCATATGTATCAATGGAATTTTAATTTAAACAAGTTATGATGAACACTTATTCAACTGCTTAAAAAGGTCGGATCTATTAAGAGGCATGCACATCACTAGCACTCTCCTGGCTTTGATATTAAAAAAGAAGGATAAATATAAAAAATGAATGACACAATTAGAAGACCTGAGTGCAATTAATGAATATATTCGAATACGAAGACATTGTTCAAGGTGCGTAACCCTGCAGCTTTCCGCACAATTAAACATCCGGCAATGTCCAACTCTTCAGAAGTAGGCTGCTGTAGGTAATTGTTGCGATGACTTTAACACACTCCGCTAAAGTTGTGGTTATACCTGCGCTCCCCCTAGCTCAGTGTGGTGGCTTCTAAACCGGTCTCTGTAACCGCATTGCTATGAGACCGCAATGCAAGAACAATTAAGGGCCTTGCAGTCAGTGCACATAAACAAGCCCAGGTGCTGAAATATAACCCCTAGTCCCGCAACACACCATATCTCGTACCCAACGTGTGGTTCCTGCACGTAATACCACGATATTTTAATAACCATTGATTTCGACTCTTCGTGCGACAGCTTTTAATGGAGGCTACTCGAAAATTCCTGCGGGTCTAATCCATTGTGGGAATATTTCATGCGAAGCGGCCAGCGAAGAACTGCGTACGCCGCCTTTTTTAGGAGCGAAGCTCCTTAGGCCGGAACCCGTTCGCCGTCGAAGCTCCCTGGATGCGTCGCCGGCTCAAAAAGACAATGAAACGCCGTGCGCGCCGAACGCCGAGCGGTTTGCTTCTAGCGCACCAGAAATTCGAGGTTAAATAAAAGAAATAAGCTCTGTGCACAACTGGTTATAATGGTCGTCTTGACTTTCACCATCGTGAATTGTGAAATGACAACTATCATTCCAGCGCAGCACGGGCGCTTTGTCTAAGGTAGCAGTAGACGCTCTTCCCTCACCGCGCCGGCGCAACAAAATAAAAAATAAAAAAAGAAGCGGCACGCGGTGCAAGGCGCTCACGGCGTTCGGCGCGCGTTCCGCAAAAAACAAGGTGCGCGGCGCAAAAGCAGTTTGCGTTTATAAACGACAAGAAAATTTACCGAAAACCATGTTTGTACATATATAAAATAAATAAGGACCCACTTGACATTACTTAGGACTCCTCACAGAATATGGATAGTCGTCCTCAGAAACGTAAATTTGAATATGATGAAGATGCTAAGCAGCTTGGAAAGGATGCGGAACGCAAAGCCAGAGCAGCGGCAGCAAGATGAGCCCGGCAACAGGGTCCTGCGGTTAAAGCACGACGAGCGGAGCTCGAGCGGGTACGCCGACAGGATCCTACCCTACGTGCTAGAGCGGCCGAATCTAAGCGCCGACGCCGCCAACCGTTTCAAAATGTACATAGTCGTTTGCTTCCCATTTCTAAGGAGCTTCGCTCATCGGTTGTATTCGTACTCGGAACAGCTGCTAATTTTTTTTTTCGTTTTTTTTTTTTGCCATGAGATAAGTTCTGCGAGTGTTCGATCGACATTTTTTGTGTGAATGCAGTAATTCCGGGCACATGATGGCCTGATCAATGGAAGATGTAGCGCAAGAGCATCAAGACTTTTATGCGTGTTTGCATTTGACAACGGCATATCTTACGATGCGTTTTCTTCACTTGGTGCCCGAACACAGCCGACGGCCTGCCGATGAAGCGATAATGGAATCTAAGTCACACCGACACCACAGACGGACAATGAACTTTATTACGGTCCTGAGGGGCGACTCGGAAAGCCCCCTTACGCGGGAGGAGCCGCCGCTGGCAGTTCCCACGGTGGGACGGGCAGACCGTGCCTGACCGCCTCGTCGCGGGCCCTCTGTACGGCCCGTAGCTGAGCGGCGAGGCCGGAGCGCTTGAGCGCCTCCTCCCACCCTGCCCCCCGTGGTGAGACGATCGTTGGCCCGTGACGAAGGACACCGCCTAACACAAAATAAAATTAATGTTCTCTAACACAAAATAAAATTAATTGCTCAGGTTTCACGTCCGAAAAGCGAGAAATTTCGGGGAAGCTCCGGAAATTTGACCACCTGGGTTTCTTTAACCTGCACCTAAATATAAGTACACCGGCCTCTAGTATTTTCGCCTTCAGCGAAAATGCGGGCGCCGCAGCCGTGATTCGATCCCGTGATCTCCTGGTCAGCGGTAAAGCACCATACCCGCTAGAAAACCGCGGTGGGTAAGCCACGTAGATGGGAAACCGTCTTTTCTGCGGGTCGTCTTAATCTGATACATCGTTCAACTAATGACTTTGAGGTCGCGAAATTTGATAACTCAGGCTATATTGCACACCGTGATGAGGTACTTAGGGATAACATTAAGCGCGTTTGATTTTTCAACCAACGCTGGTATCCAAGTCATTTAAAAAAAAAAATTTTATTTGTTTTTATTCAGTGCGACACGAACACCCCCTTGGGGGGATTCAGCAAATCACCACGTGCTCACGAAATGTATGCAATAGACAAAGCACACAGTACCGAGTACGCTCGTTTTGGCTATGAAATATTTCTTGGACATTCTTGGTCGTCACGCGGCTGTTTCTTTTTGTGTCGTTATAGGCACGGCCGATTGCACAGCCCTGCCAGCATTCTAAGAATTACCTTCAGCGTATAACCAGTTCACTCATCTCTCGGCTCGTCACATAACGAGGGTCGGTGCAGAAACGCAGCGAGCAGTGCACAGAATATGCACCGTTGAGAAATGGCTAACGTCGCTTAGTAATGCCCAGAAGAAAGTAAAGCCGTGTTCAGACTACGTGCGCAACGTACGGATCTTCGGTAAGGATCGTAAGCGTAAGCGCAAGCAACGTAATGAGCATGTTCAGACGTTGTTGGATTTAGCGTAAAGTACGTAACGTAAGGGACGTAAATGTTGCCGGGCCCGCGACTTTTACGACAACTACAGATGCGACCGTTACGTACGACCAATGGGCAAAGCAGTTTCGGTTTTCACTTTCCGTTCGCGGGGCTTGGCCTCCCCCCCGATTCCGCGTCTTCATGCGCGTCTTGAAAGCCATGCAGTAGCGTGTCTGTGCGGTTGGTTTGCCGGACTAAAGCGCAGACGCGATGTAGCGTCTTCCCTTTAGCCCAACCAGGCCAGCCATGGCCAACCACGCGAACCTTGCTAGGCTGAAATTGCAGCGAGGACGCAATGCACATTCAGAGTGGTGATTGGCGCCGTAAAAAAACGTATCGTACCGAAAAGATCAATGTGAACATACGTGGTCGATAGCTACGCAAACTGACGATACAGCCGTTACGCGATACGACATTTATGAAAGATGCGACTGCAGTCTGAACGCGGCTTTGCTGGGAACGCTCAGAACGTTTTTCCGTGTGTAAGCGAGAAGGAGATGGGAATGAGTGCCACGCTGCTCACCTGACAGGCGCAGATGCTTACCTTGTAGCGCAAGCAGTACTTCATTACTTTCTGTGCAGGAGAAAAATTACTTTGCGTGTGCCCAGCCGTACGTTTCGCGCCAAGATGGCACTGTATACGCAGGCCCACGCTGCTGTCCAACAATGAGCTTGATGAATGTTTCTAGCGGCCGAGTGAAGCATTTTATTCGCGTGGCTTGTGACCGTAGTCTGATGAAGGAGATAAATGTACAGCAAAGGGTTTTCGAAACATATTTTGTATATCCTGTTCTGAGCACGCACCAGAAGCCTCTGGAGAAGATCGCGAAACTCTTCTCTCGCAACTTTGTGCAGTGGAACTCTGCCAGATAAGCTAGGCAAATAAATACGGGGTAAAATATCAAGGAGCGGCATTGCGAAAATGATTTGGCTTTGGTTGCAATAGGAGTTATATGGGCACTCGAGGCGCATTGATGCCGTTGCCGGGACGTTTAGTATAAAGTCCGAATTGATATCGTCACTTCACGTCTCTTATGCGTGAGTGATAACTCGCGAAGGCTGCCAAAAGGCTCCGGCCGGCTCTGTCACGTGAAAGGGCATGAAGGGCTGGCGATAGACCATAACAAGGGCGAATCTTGTTATGGTCAACCCATATACAGCTTTCCTGTAGAAGTGCACATTGCACCGAGCCTTGCTTGAGTCCTGGAGTAAAGTGACAATGGTTAAAAATTTCAGAATTATTGAAATTATGTTAAATAAAAATAATTTTTCAACGTGAAAAAATTTTGAAAATTCGGTATTCCCAATAATCCTTCAAATACAAGGTTCATTGTTCGGCAAAAGCCAGCAGAACTCCAATGCAATTAGTTTGATGGTTTGAGATGAAATATCTCAAATTCATTCGCCTGATATGGCCCAAGGTGATATGCATCAAAAAGTTGTATATCAATAATCGGTGCATGCTGTGCCAGTACTTGTTTCATTATCAAATGAATTACTAAAGATTAGTGATATTTCTACTCAATTCAGCGGCTCGTGCAGGGCATTTTTTTATCCTTTCTAATAATCCAGCTTACGAACAGGATTGGCGCAATCTCGCACAGGTGAGAGCCTTCAGAATAGCGCCCAGCCTATACCACAACGCTAATGCATTGTGCGCCTGTTTGAAAACAGCTTGTGATGTCAACAAGTGCATATTGATCACAGATAAACAGAGGTGCCGTATAGCTAAAGCATACCTTATTACTAACACGCGAGTGCCCCAAAGGTAATTCAAGCAGCCCTCGGTTAGTATACTATATAGTAAGGCAATACATGAGCACTTTAGCTGATTGCAGGACTAGTAAAAGTTCGCATTTGTTGATTCATCTACAAGACAGAGTACATTCACGCGTATTTCATTGCGACGAATTAGTTAATTACGTGATGCCAGATATCCGCAAAGGTAATACATAGATCAATCACTGGTCAGGAATTCTCTTATCATCTATACCCCCAAAATTGTTCAAACATCATTCATTCCATTGAGGTTAAACGGAGAACATTTTGCTGCTTTGACAGTGGAGAGTGAACACGCTACTACGTTTCATAGTACTAGGATTTGTCAGATGAACCTAAATGAAAGTAAAAGACAGGTGGTCAAGTTTTTCTATGTTCTTCTAACATGAGTGATTTTGCCTCTTGTCTAAACACCGTGTAATAAGCCATGTCATTGCACAGTAAAGAACACCACATGGCCAAAATGTACGGTAAGCATGGTAAAGTTGAAAGTTAACATTACTACAGGTCCGGATCTGCAGAGTTGCATTGCGGAATTCCTGAAGCAGAGTAAGGCATAAGCGAAGGCAGACGAAGTACGTCAGTATTTTTGTACACCAGCGCGGCTCAGCGATCAGTGCACTTTCTGACTATGTTCAGCCAAATTAAAGTGTCGAGGCGCTTTCGCAACGCCTTCATTCGACAGGCGGTGAAATTTTGTGCCGGAAAGAAGTGCTCCCCAACGTCCAGTTGCGTAGGCAGCTACTTTGTACGCATGCGCGTACATTTGTCGTAGGCTCGCATGTGCGCGAAGACGGCACTAACTGATTGCGGGAAAGACAGGACGAAAACTGTACTTAAAAAAAATCCCGAAAATAGCGGTAAAAGCGAAACACAGGCGAAAGTCACCTAACTGATTATGCTGATGGGGGTCGCAAATTTTGTTCAGTCCATTGTCTCTAATGGAATAATTGCAACGTCCGGTGCTGTGCTCGAAAGTGCCACGTACCAATGTAAACAGCACCAATCGTTCGAGCGACTACGTCCGTCCTAACATCCACGCATCACTACACTCTCATTCAAATCCCGGCTAGACTCCACGCATGCAAGCAGGAAACCCGGTCAAATTTTGGCCGCCGCTAGACCGTTCGTTAGGCGGCTCCATATGCGGCGCCAAGAGCAAGCGGCCCATTTCTACGGGGCCGCCTGTATAGCCGTGACGCAAGATAGGCAGGATTTCAAGTCAAATTTTTTCCTGGCTAGGTACGGCCTGCGGTTACGCGTGACGGCCTCCTGTAAGTGGCCTGTCTGTAGACGGCCCTGATGCGGTTGCGAGAAAAAAGTTATTTTTTGACGCTGTCAACCATTTTTTCGCCAGTTTGACGGTTGTGATTATCAGTACGGGTAATTAGAAAATGAGCAATATCACAATCATCAACATCTGATACAACAACATGCAAATTACGCACAGCACTGGAATCGAACTCTGGACCGCGTGCACTGAGAGCAGATAACTTACCCATTGCACCACAGCGCCAACGCAGGAATGCTTGTTTTTTTCTTTGCGGGGGTATATATCTACCATGTCGTTTGCAAACAGTCGGCGCGACGTTGAATTTCTGTTTTTGTGCCATGTGCATGTGTTTGAGCGTGCATTTGGTCAGAAATAGTTTGCGGGGCTTCATGTATTCCAGACAAACGCGGTAAGCACCTCCGACTTCGGTTCGTAATTCGCCGTGCCGCAAGAACGATTAACATGTGTCTGTGTGTCGTTAAAGCTTCTCCGTGAACAGCGGTTGTTTCGCTCACCGAAAATTCGCGAATGTATACCAGCGTGACGAGAATACCCTCAGATCTCGAAACCCAACGTACATTTTTCCCCATGTGCGTGTGCTGCGAGCAAATTCCGTTATTTATGCCGCTACGTACACGCGTGTCAGTGACAGCAGCCCGTTCTCAGCTGTTCGTGTAACGTTAACCTGCTTTGGCACGTTCATGTTTGAATGGGTATTTTCAAGTGCCTACACTAGCATTAGCATCTAGTGCGCGTGAATGTCGCGCGGCGCACGTTGGGTCAGCAGCACCTTTTTAGCAGTTCGACGATCATCTGTTTCAGCAATTAGCACTTATGCGCGCTATTTCGCGCGACACAGTGGTTTTTACTCATCTTCAGTCTTTAACTTATCTTATATATGGGAACTAGCTACTCTTACCTTTACTCAGCATCAAACCGCTGTTCAAGTGAATGCCGAAACGTGCGCCGAGATCAAGTATGACGTACACAAATTTGCCACGGACAGGTTTCCCTCCAAATAAATAGTTGATGCTTCTGCACGTCTTTTTCGCGAACGTCCGCGTGTAGTTGGGGTGCAGAACGAACTTGAAATATTGTTGCTGCATGCCTCAATAAAACAGCTGATTTTCAGAAAATGAGGATATCATATAACTGGTACATTGCCACAGCAGTACACAGGTTGGCTTGATCGTGGTTCAACGTTACAAATACCATGCTAGAATACGAGAACTGTAGCAGATATTCAAAACTGAAAAAAAAATCGGTGGCATATGATCTCCTCCTGCCTGGTGCACCTGTATTCAAGTTCACCATGCAATTACACAACCAATAATAAAAGTTAATTCAACCCACCAATTTTCAATCAATGTGGATCACTCTCTGTCTCACTGCCTTCCGTTTATTCCTTTTGTGCATTGTTTTTCAAAAATCATCTGTTCAACTTGTTTTGTAGATCACGAGCATTGATATTGACAGGCCAGTGTTTCAGGAATCTGTTTTGCATGCACAAGTACTTTCTTTTAATGCGTGACAAATGTCACAACTCGATAACTGATAAAAGAAATGTTGTTTGTCGTCTTTTATTGGAATCAAAACTGGGGCTTGCCCAAATGCAGGGAGATGTATGATATCCAAAATAAAGTGTGCCGTAAGCACTGGAAAGTGTTCCCCATCATAGACCTTCTTGTAGAAAACCAGGTGGGCCAATAATTCTTGCTGCTTCCTGAAAGGGATATCAAATAAAGAAGTTAATTAGGCTTTCAGCATTCATCAGATTGAATGTTTTACTGAAAACTCTGGCTCGACTTCTTTTGCCACAAACTCTTTTTCAAAAACACAAATTAAAATGAAAAAGGGAGATGTTACTTGCCGAGTATTGCCTTCCGAGTTTTGCACTTGTGTCATTCTCTATTTCAGAGATTTGTTTCAAAGGCGATTACCTTACTTCGCAGCATCGTGATATCACTATATAAGGCTCAATTACTTTGCGGCAAAATGGGATTTGCAGTGCTCATATATGACGCATTTGGCGCAATACAGTCAGAAGCAGATGCTTCACAATTCAGTTACTTAGTGCACGTCAGCCGAATAATAAATCCGAGCTAACGTATTACCGCGTCCCTGATTAAACTCCAGCTAGAGCCAGCGCCCTAACATCACTGCTTGGAATCTCAGATAAGAATGCTTCACACTTGCCGGTATTCAGCTGTGTTTCAATCACTTCCTGCGGTTGACTGGGTGGCACATGGGGCGGCATGAAGAACACATCCTGCGTAGATCTCGGCCCTGAAAAACGTACGCGGTTCCAGATGTTGAAAAGTTACACAAGCTGGCATGCAACAATTATTTCACGAAACAAATGCGAGCCATGAACTGAGTAAATTGAAAACAAATTTGTCACAACGGAATGTGTACACATGATAACATAAGAAGCATTGTATTCCGCGAAAAAGCGCATCTACAATGGGATGTAACGAAGACTACACACAAAGCATGTAAATTCGGGAGTAGTTACTGCTGCGCTTAATGTTCTCTCGCAAGTATAACACGATCAATGCATATATATAACGGGCGAAGTGTGCCCCCCCTCCTCCTATTTTAGATGTGAAGCATCTTATGGCGAAGCTTAATCCGGTGGTGGTGGTGGTGGTGGTGGTGTGCCGCGTGCCCACCCCTTACTGCGCATGCGCAAACAGTTAAAGAAAAAATAAAAATAAAAAAAACCTCCTCTCCCCCCTCTCTCTCCTCTAGGCATCCCTCCCCACGGCAACCACACCCTCACTGCGCATGCGCCTCCCTTCCCTCTCTCCCCTCTTACACTCCCCCCCCTCTCTCCATCCCTGCCCGCGGCGTCTAACTCCCCCCTGCGCATGCGCGTCCCCCCTCTCTCTCCTCTCCTACGCTCCCCCCTCTCTCCTCTACGCATCCCTGCCCACGGCGTTCACACTCCCCACTGCGCATGCGTGTCACCCCCTCTCTCTCCTCTCCTCCGCTTCCCCCCTCTCTCGCCTCGCGACGCCGACGCAGGCAGCGTCTGCTAGCGAGTTTCTTGCTGAAAAAACCGACTTCTCGCGCTGCATAACCGTTCACTGGCCATCCCGTATATATGGCAATGGATCTTGACCTCCAAGGTGGTGCCGGTGGAAGATTTCTCCTGTGCGTTGTTGAACAATAAAAATTCGCAGCGTGCACGTTAACTAAAAGCGGAGTGCGGGTCTCTGTGTCCAGTCGGAGTCTTCTGTCTCTCATTGCCCATTAGCAGCGATTGGCATGTTCCAGTAGGAAACACTGCTCCATCACTGCCTGCTTTGCGCCTCCCCAGTTTTCTCTCCTGCGCAACGCTGCGATGAGCGCCAGCGTCAACGCCGCCTCCAGTGTAAGCGTTAGCACCCGCTGCTTCACATCTACACATGGTTCCCTTTAGCGGGAGATGGTGTAATTTTTTCTTTCTTTCGTTCACTCAGCAAAACTGGATCCTGCACATGCATCAGCAGATATCACTACACCACCAAAGAAAACAAAAAAGGCTACTTACCAATTCGAGCATGTTATACTGGACTGTGCCCGCAGTACGCGCACCAACCAGCCTGGTATGGTGCGGCAGGCTCATTGTTCCCGGCGCGGCAAAATCCATCGCACTCACATTGCGGCGCGTTGCATTGCCCTCGATACACACCTTTCATATCCATTGATGAAAACATATTACCCAGCGGCAGGCGCAAAGCGCGCAGCCGACGCTGTTTAGCGCTTTCCAAGTACGTTGACAAACAGGTGAAGGTTACCGGCCTCAAAGCCCTGTCGCCTGCACGTCTCGTGATGGAGCGGCCGCGCGGCGAACACGAAACTTCTCAACTTCCTCTCGTCTGCCTTTTTTTTTTCCCCGCGCACGCGCGCGCCGGGCGAGCGCGCGGAGCGCGCGTCTCGGTTTCTTCTTTCTTTTTTTCTTTTTTTTCGTTCAAACGCATGCGCGTCCAGTTGTTTCCGACGCTTCGCCGCCCCTTCGGCGCCACTCGGCGCCCTGTAGCTCCGCTCGCACGCGAAATCGGCCTGCGGGGGCCGTATGCGGACTTCGGCCGCTTATCAGATTGTTTATAGGCGGCACTCCTCAAGTTCGAGGCCGCCTGAAGGGAGTAACGTATACTTCTCTTCGCCGGGCTGGTCATAGCCGTGATAATAAACAGTACGTCGAAGGATGCCGCCTATATCGAGGCTATTATCCAGGACAGTACTGAGAGTGTAATACTGCGTTGTGATATGGTGCAGGTTGAAAGAAAAGAGTGGAACAAACTTTTTTGTGTATCTCAATGCTGATCGCCTGAGAAAAACGACAGTGCGTACCGCCAATAAGTTCTATTGCGATAGCAATTATATGGACACTCTCGGCTGTTTTTCGCCGTCGGCGTCGCCGTCATGCGCCCTACATGTATGTATGTATAAAAGCCACGAAGAAAAATATTTTCCGACGCGCGGAATCGAACGGGCGTCCTCTCGCTCCGCAGCGCGCGGCGCTAACCTCTAGGCCACAGAAGCGCACGTCCCTCAGCCTACTAACGGCGAGCTATTTATAAACACCATTTACAGCTGGCGGTACGCCGATCTCAGGGAAATATCAGCATGTTCTCTGCCTTACCAGCAAACCAGCGAGATGGCGAAAAGTGGGCACTCGGCGCCCCACTCGTTGCGATGCGGTGGCTCCCCTTGCACTTTGAAATGCAGGGCGTAGTCGCCTTTGCCCGGGCGCGCGCGCGCACATATCTTAAAGTTGGGGGAGGGGGGTAGTTTTACGTCGGGTGCCTTCGCAGGAAAGACTGCGTTTAGGTTCCAGAGCGCACAAAGGTTACTTTGCTCGCTGCAGAGGCCCCGTTTCCGAAAGAAGCGTGCTGTTCAAACGAAGTGAAGTAACAACTGCGACAGTTGTTAGTTCGCGCTCGTCCTCTGTATACATGTGCGTATGTTTCGTGCTTCCTTTGCGCTTGAGCAGTGCGCTCCAAGTTTCGATCTGCTTGCCGTTCTTCGCGTGAAATGCTAATTTGTTGCTATCGCATTCATTGCTTCGCCCTTGCGGCGAAACTGTGACTTTTTTCTAACAAAGCAATGTTAAGTGGACGATTACCACACTTACATTCACTTGCTGCTTGTCGCGCATACGTGAGGGCTAGGACTGTGAGCCTTTTCTCGTCATATCAGTAATAACGTTCCGTTTCACAACCCTGACATGCAGAGGCAATGAGTGTACGCTGATGATCTAGGGCTGTCCATGCCAAGAATACGAAGAACTATTTGATGTTAAATGGCTTGCTAGCTCCGTTACATAGACGTAATAAAATATTTATACGGCATGACAGTGACAGTGACAAAAGCTTTATTGAGAAGAATACGCCAGTTAAACGTGACTTTTGTAATAAAGTACGTTAATTAACATTTCCTTGGCTTACTGTAACTGTTCGCATTCAGTTGGAAACACTAATGGTGTGAGTCTCGCTTGAGCACTCGCCACTGCCCGGGATAATTTTGAAAAATAGCAGCAGTACCTTCTTTGCATTCGTATCCTCAAAATAACAAAATTTTCTTAACTATTACATGCACAGAACTTTGCTGGTGATGAGAAAACGATGTTTTATTGAAAAAAAAAAATTGTCAAGTAATTTCGTGAGAGCTCTTCTAAAAAAAAGAAATTCGCCGTTTTAATAAAAAAATACTAGTTGGTCCCCCCAGGTGACCACTATGCAGTAGGGGTCTACTATTTAGCGTCCGAGGAAAGCCGCAAAATAGTTCTTGATTCACCGTACATTCATCTTACTCTTCAAGGTTCCTGAAAGTACGCGCACTTCTCTAAACTCCCCCGCTGAAATATCTCTGAAAACGCGGTAGTTACTCTAGGTGACCGCCGAATTCAGTGATATGGCACTCTACCCTAAGTGAGTGGAGCACGTCACTGGTGATTTTTTTAAAAATTAGTTACCTATACACCGTGTTACACTACGGCAACAGTGGAATATGGGCAGGGCGCACTTTATTTCCACAAAAATCTATCGGGCTGACTCTGTAACGCGCCTTCAAATCTACAGCAGCCGAAAGACAACGAACTTAACACGTCACACTTACATCTGAATGAAGAAATGTCATCCCTGTAAGAACAGCGAAAACCTTAAAAACGCACCATTTAAAATCTGTCACGTGGGTCTCACGTGCTTCAAGAGAAAAAAAACGAAGAAACGGTGATTAGTTGAGGTGACCACCGCGCCCTAATTTCTCCATGCAACGCGCCAGTACGGGCCGATGCTCGGAGGTACTTCGGATTCTTTACCATTTATGTTGCACCATCATACTAGCCTGGAACCTCTCCTTGCGGACGACACTGGTGAATGTTGCGCGAACCTGGTGCGAAAAACGTTCCACGTTGTCGGGGTTAGCTCTTCCTTGTCGAAAGATGTCCTGGCTCGTCTTCCAAGGCGAATTAAATATGCCAAAGCTTTTGTTCACTGCTCCAAGTGTTGAAAACGGCCACGTGGTCATACGCTTCGAGCCAGCTTTGCGGGTCTTGGATTGACGACCCACGGAAGGTCGGAGCCCTTGGGTTGTTTAACTACGATGGTCGTGGGTGTTGGCGCAGTCACTCATTGTTGCCTTGGTCAGTTGTCATGGCCTTGGTCTTCGAGGTATTTTTGGGTAGAGGCCCGTACTCTGGCGGTAGGTAGACCACGTTGCCTGTGGCTTGCTGGTTGGTCGGCGTCTGCGTCGATGTCTTCTGTGCGTTTTGGGCTGGGTCGGCTTGTCGAGGGCATCCGGAACATGAACGAACAGTACTTCAACCAGGTGTCACGTGATCATGACGTTGAAGATGGTGGCAGTAAGCTTCTTCAAAGACGAAACTATTTATTGCGGCGAAGCGGAAAATAAGATGCCAAATAAAAACAATGCACACTGTAAACTGATAGCGTTGAGAACAGTTTTCGGCCGTCGAGTAATCTGCCAAACGATAACGCACGTCGGATTTTATACATGCGGCATCGAAGATTCCAACGTTTTCGCTGCTGGCCGCGTAAGCTGTCGTATAAACTATTCGTATGTCGTATTCGCGTCCTGCACGCAATCTTAACACAGTGGCCTCAAACAATCCCGAACCCTCTCAAACCTTGTAGCGTAAACAGCGCCGGGTGTTGCTGACAGTTTTTGCGGGTGAAATCACAATAAAACACGCCTGGCAATACTAAAACAGACACTACTACTGCTTGTAAGACGGCTACAAGATCCATTAGGCATGGAAGAGTGTTAATAAGTATGTGATGCAAAAGACGATGAAAAGACTTACGACATCGGCTACCAAGCGCTTGCAGTCGCAGATATTTTCTTTTCTGGCACTCTTTATCTGCTTTAGCAGAATAAACATATTCCAAACTTTGCTTCACGCAATACCGTTGTATTTTTGAGGAGTAACCACCATACCAACACCGTGATCAAATCACGTATCCCCCATGGGCTTCCTTTACAGTTCATACGTTCGTTGTCAGGTGAACATGTCACTTAAATGTGCAGTTACCATGGTAGCTGCATCATGCTATTGCCGATAATTATTGAGTGCAACACAACACCGCCAAGTTTCGCTTTTTATTTGATTTGGTGGAACTCTATAACAGAACGGTCCTGATATGACAATCTGCACAGCAGATATAAACCAACTACAGGTGAACTTACTGTTGGGAAATTGTAGGTCACTAGTTTTTGTAATCGTAATAACACCATCGTAACCGTACTAACGGTGTCACTTTGTACTATCTTCTGGTCCCCTCCCCTCCCTTCTTCAGGTAGTGATTTGCACTACCATACGTTTCACTGACTAAGATGTTAGAGCTTTCTGTGGCATGTAAGCGGTTAGCATTGAGCTTATAAATATGCGGGCCTTTCTTCCATATGCAGTGTCACAAGACCACTTTGCCGGAGAGTATTCTTTTGGTTGTTCCTGAAGTCAAAAGGGTCGCGTCGCACGATAGTGCGCCGTTATGCAGAAAAACATGTCCTTAAACGTACCGAAAAAAAGACTATCAGCTTCCCACGACCATTTAAGATTTCCACGACGCAGAAAAAGTAGTTATCCTGCCATCCTATTCCGTTCTACCCGCATACACGCAGAAGGCAGAGACGTCGCATGCGTTGAGTCTGGGCCGACCTCCTTCCAACTTAGCTAGTTTGTCGCCTCGTGCGGATCGTGTCACCAGGCGCCGCTCGGGCGTAATCTACGAACTGTAGCACAACGAGAAGAGAACACACCCATGGCTGTAATTAAATTACACTTGTGCTCGCTCTTTCCAGCGCAATTTATCAACTTAATAGAATTTGCCCTTGCATAGCAAGGGCGTTTGAAACATTGCTGAAGCATAAACTGCAATGACGTAGTCTCGGTGCCCTTTCTGTATATGTGGCGGAGCTTGGCGTGTCTCTGAGGTATGTGACTCGACCGGCAAATTATTTTCACGTTTTCTGCGAATGCACTCCACCAGCGTCGTGAGAAATTTTCCAAGTGCTCGATATTTTTTACGTTCCTCTGGAAGGTTGCCAAAGCTTATTTGAACATAAAGGGAAAGTTACCGAAGATGTGCAGAAATCGAGAAGTCGGTCGCGGTGCGACTACTTTGCCAATGGGTAGCGGCATCACCTTTTCCGAAAGGATAATAATTTGGGCTGCCTTTCTTCCGGAGATTTGAATTTTAAGGCGAAAGTCTTTAATGTCTCATGCTTACGTCCGTCCGGCGTCCGTCCGTCCATCCGTCCACACCCCCCACTGCGCATGCGCAAACCCATTAAAAAAATTAAAAAAAAAACTTCCCCATCTGCCGTTAAAGGGAACCATGTGTGGATGCGAAGCAGCGGGGAGATGGTTAGCTTGAGCGGGAGAAACGTCACCGCTCTCGTTTCGCGGCAGCGGCCCGGGCGCTCATCGCGACGCTGCACAGGAGAGAGAATGAGACGTGCTCCGTCGTTTTTATACCGCGGAACTACCGTGGTGCCCCCAGCGGAGTATGCAGCTGTCGCACCACCTTTCGCGTGCCGCTCGGTAGAGGATTCCTAGAGGAGAGAACGCCGAGAACTGTATGAGAGGAGAGAGAGAGGGGACGCGGGAGCCGCTCCGTAGAGTAGAGGATTCCTAGAGTAGAGAAAGCGGGTGAGCGTAGGAGAGACGGGGAGAGGACACGCATGCGCTGTGGGACGCGGGGGCCGCTCCGTAGAGTAGAAGATCCCTAGAGGAGAGAAAGGGGGTGAGCTTAGGAGAGGAGAGAGACGGGGAGGGGACGCGCATGCGCTGTGGGGGTGTGGGACGCGGGAAGGAGGGACGGAATTCCCGCGCACTGCAAAGTGTCCTTCAATTTTTTAACCTCTGAAGGTGAATATCATTTTGAAAGAAATGAATCCCACAAAACGACTGAACTTTTCACGATCATAGAAATGCACTCCGCAAATTGTTCCTTTACTGGTTTTAGAAGGATCATTCGCAGAAATAACATATGCAACAGTTGTGTCAGCCATTTACGAAAATAAAATGCGTCTACTAAAAGCGGTTAGTGCGAAAAATGTTGTTCTTTCCCTAGCAATAATATAATAATATCTGGGGTTTTACGTCCCAAAACCACGATATGATTATGAGAGACACCGTAGTGGAGGGCTCCGGAAATTTCGACCATTTGGTGTTCTTTAACGTGCACTGACATCGCACAGTACACGGGCGTCTACCGTTTCTCCTCCATCGAACCCGCGACCTTCGGGTCAGCAGCCGAGCACCCTGACCGCTATACCACCGCCGCGGACTTCCCTAGTAATGTTCATTCTATCTGTTCCCGTTCTTGGGAAACCGTCGACAATTTTTCTCTCCACGCAAGAACTGATTAGTAAACAGTGAATCAACTCTGATCTTAAGTTTTTTGAACCAAGAATTTCGACTGATTGATCTGACATAGTACTTAACCAATTTGAACAGAACTAAGTTATGTTGTCCGTGCCTTGAAAGGAGCCAACTTGGGCTCGTAAAGCAAAATTGTATAAAAAGATTGACCTCAAATGTGCAAGGGAAGAATCTTTATTAAAAAAATCACGCATCCCCAAGAAGTGAACCATGACGTATGGGCGAGTAACCGCACGTTACACGAGCGTTGCCCCATGTAATGGAAATTGAGTGACATAACGTGACATAAAGAGTCGACGACAAAGCTAGGTCCTAAGGTCCATAATGTCGCCGTTGAAGTCGGTGACTGGTACAAAGGGTTTGTGCTTGTAAGTGTTTTATATCGTTCTGTCACAACTATGATTGATATTAGTCCATTGTTAAACCTTTATTTGTGTCTCACATCTATGCATTTCCCCGTCACAATGGACACTGTGGACGGGCAAGCCTCCATTGGTCGGCAAACTCACTCATGAGTCGACTCACTCACACTCACTCAGACTCATATCGAGCAGTGAGTCTGAGTCTGAGTGAGTCCGGGTGAGTAATATTTTGGTGAGTGTGAGTCCGAGTGAGTCCGGTTGAGAAAAATTTTGATGAGTCTGAGTCCGAGTGAGCCCTCAGCCCAAAATGTATTTCTTGATTGAGTCTGAGTGATCTCTACACTTTTTTGCCGATCTATTGTTCTTCTTACTCAACTTTAGCATTACTGTTAGCCTTACGTAGGCTTACGTTTACACTCAGGCCGACTCACGCATACTTGAAGGCAGCAGCGTTCATACGCCGGCTCAATATTTATTGATCAGAGGCGTGAGTTGCAAAAAAAGGGGGGGGGTGCCATGACCTCCCTCCGGCCCCCCGAAAACTCTTTCCCGAAAATTTTTTGATACTAATATTTCACGTGAGTCATCTCTTTCAATAAAAAAGGTGCTTACTGGATTGCAACCACTGATATCTCATATTTGAAGGTACGAGATCAAAAGGTGCCACGTGGAGCACCGATTACGCGAGATATTGGTGTTAAAGAGCATTGGCACCAAGCTCAAACAAGCCAATTGTACGCTAACAGACTCATGAGTCGGCTCGCTTAGACTCATATAGAGCCGTGAGTCTGAGTCTGAGTGAGTGCGGCTAGGAAAAAAATTTCGTGAGTCTGAGTCCGAGTGAGTCCGGGTGCGAAAAACTTTACTGAATCTGAGTCCGAGTGAGTCCGGATGAGGAAAACTTTGGTGAATCTGAGTCCGAGTGAGTCACAAGGGCAAAATATATTTCATGAGTGAGTCTGAGTGAGCTGCACATGTTTTGCCGACCTTTGCAAGCCTCAACTTTAAGGTGCTTCGCCCCTACAACCGACATGTGTACTTGCCTGCGCAAGTGATAGAAGAAAAGGGAACCATGTGTAGATGTGAAGCAGCGGGCGCTAACGCTTACATTGGCGGTGGCGTTGACGCTGGTGCTCATCGCAGCGTTGCGCAGGACAGAAAACTGGGGAGGCGCAAAGCACGCAGTTATGGAGCGGTGTTTCCTACTGGAACATGCCAATCGCTGCTAATGGGCAATGAGAGACAGAAGACTCCGACTGGACACAGAGACCCGCAGTCCGCTTTTAGTTAACGCGCACGCTGCGAATTTTTATTGTTTAACAACGCACAGGAGAAATCTCCCACCGGCACCACATTGGAGGTCAAGATCCTTTGCCATATATACGGGGTGGCCAGTGAACGGTTGTGCAGCGCGAGCAGTCGGTTTTTTTCAACCAAGAAACTCGCTAGCAGACGCTGCCTGCTTCGGCGTCGCGAGGCGCGAGAGGGGGGTAGCGTAGGAGAGGAGAGAGAGGGGGGGACGCGCATGCGCAGTGGGAGTATGGATGCCGCGGGCAGGGATGCCTGAGGAGAGAGGGGGGGGGGGAGAGAGGAGGGGAGGCCGGCATGTGAATAAGGGCAAAATAAGTAACATTAAGCTAGGAAATGGAGTACCTAGAAAATAGAATATGATCATGGAAATCAATAAACAGCGCGTAAAAGAGAAGCGAATACTGTAACGGCGAAGAGCACACAAAAAATGTGTCCCAGCACAGGTTGAAAAGCGAAGCGCAGCTCTGCCGTCGCGCAGGCAACTCGAACTTCTTGTAACACGGATTGCGAGCAGTCACTGCAGCGTAAGTGATTTTGGAGGCTTCTTTCGTTTTAATGAACCTACAAAGAGAGTAATGCCACTACATTAAACAGGACTTCAGAATGCTCTAAAGCCAAACCAGTTCGTCGAACAAGTGTTTAAGCACATTCAGCAAAAACAATTTGCAAGCCTTCTTCTCGTGGAAAAAAAAATTAAGAGCTACCACTAACACACACAAACCGACGGCGATGCTAAATTGCCGTCTTCGCGTCAGCTGGCATCAACCAGTTCACGAGAAACCGTCGACAAGTAGCTGTACACGCTTACAACATTGCCGAAAAATGGTCGGTGCCAAACGAAAAAAAAAAAAACACTGCAATGCAACAGCGGAAAATTTTCGGGTTCGCCCTTTAGATTTTTTGATAAGAATAGCGCTTTCTTCTTCTTAACGACCGAATAAGAGTTGTGCTTACTTGTCGACCGAAAAATGTCACTGTGCTGTTCCTTGCAGAGTTTTCCCACGAAAAAGCAGGCAGTACGCCTTGTGTCCGTTCCGTAGTTTTTGTGACATTTCAGCGCGTTCGCACTCACCGACGACAAAATTTCTCACCTTTAAGGCATACTACAAAATTTGTACACATGCACATGGTGAAGGCGGCAACAGCAGATGAACGGAATGGCAGCAGAAGAGATAAGAGCGAAAGCGCAGCCTGTCGGCACAAGGAATGAAACGATTACGGAAATATATAGGCTGTTAAAACAGGAAATGGCCAGGGGCACATTTTATTTCTACATATATTTGCATCACTTTACTTTATTGATGAGTAGGTTGGAAAGGTCAAGCCACCTATGTAAAATTTGTGCCGAAACTAGTCGAAGTGTCCTGGGCGTGCCATAGCCACTTTGTATATATTGCCACGTGCGTCTACAAGAAGCGGGACGATAAGCTGCTGCCCGCTCCTTTATGCGTGCTCGAGCGAGCTGGCGGGCTTCCTCGGCGCGTTGAAGGAAGCCAGCGACATCAGCATGAATTCCCCCGTCGTCGACGTGCGGCAACATCGCATCCAGCATTGTCATGACTGGGCGGCCGAAGACAAGCTCGAAGGGTGTCATCTGGGTTGTCTCCTGTGGTGCGGTGTTGTACGCGAACGTGACGTAAGGGAGAATTTCGTCCCAAGTCTTGTGCTCGACATCGACATACATGACGAGCATGTCGGCGAGGGTCTTATTCAAACGCTCCGTGAGGCCGTTTGTCTGCGGGACAAACGGCGCAAAATCATCATGAGCGCGCGGCATTGTCCATCCTGAACGATCAAGTGAGCATCCCGCTGAAAGCTAGCGTCATGGCACTTGTTGGAACCGAGACGTTATGAAGCGGCGATGCAATCGTCGAAGCCAACGTGCAACTGCTTCTCAATCGTCAAGTTTGCGTCGCATGGGGGGTAGTCCAGCTACGCCTGGGTAGAGCAAGTGAGCTTATAACTAATTTCGGCGCGGAACACAAGCACCTCAACAAAGGCACGACGGTCGCTCTCTTGGAAGGCTTCGCCGATGTAAGCGATGCCTTTGCTCTCTCCGACTCAGGCCACGAAACATCATCGGCGGTTGCTCAGGATGCGAGCTTCGACGTTAACCCCAACCTGCCACAGGAAAAGCAAGAGAAGCTACGTCGTATCCTCTCACAATATGCCGAATGTTTTTTAAAGTCTTCGAGGGTACGGCAAACGCCAATAGCAGTTTTCTTGCTTCCTTTCTAGTGCCTTGTTTTAGCATCGAGACGATGCTCTTTTTCCCGGGGGGGGGGGGGGGGGGGGATGCCACGTGCGTCTACAAGAAGCGGGACGATACGCTGCTGCCCGCTCCTTTATCAACTTCATCTTTCTTCTATGTTATCAAGCGAAGCCGTTCGCCCACGTGAGGCCAGACTGCGTTGCGACGAAAGAACAAGGTAAGTGATAACGGCATCCGCCACCGGAGCAGTCTGTCTCCTGCAGGGCGGCCACGCGGTTGCTACCGTCCTGGAGTGCTTTCTTTGGTTACTTTAAGGCACCAGTTCGCCAAATAAACTCATTAAGTTTACTTCGACGTAGCCTTCGTTTCTGTCTGACAAGGCGCCGGCCAGCTCACCGTCACTTATGTGACAATATCCTGATTTGTGAATTTAACCAATCCTGAAATTTCCTGCAACATCACATAGATTAACTTTTTTCCTTTCGCCCAAAATAAAGGCTGAGAATTCGAGAAAGAGGATAATTTTTCTGCACGGATCGCCACTACTTGTTGTGTCTGAGTCTTACCGTTTAAGGTGCACGTTTGTGTCCCTGGTTTTAGGAAGGAACTTGAGGGATTTAATAAATTTCATCGGGGATTCTGACATCGCTTCTAAGCGAAACATAATGTTTTAGACAGCAACGACAAACCTTTAACCCATAATATGCATAGTATAGATCGGTTGCGAGTTGCGGGACTTGCCCAATTCTTGCAGCGCACACCCGTTTATGGTGGACCGTGGCGACTCATCCATTTCGGTTGTGAACAGCCTTGTCATGAAGGTGAACCCTTCACTTCCTAAGCGCATAGAGCAAGTTCGAGATCCCCGCTCAAATGAAAAGTCGACCATCGATGTATACGCGGACGATGAGTCAGTGGCAAACATGAACAGCGCTGCTATCAGCGCACGCCTCGCTTTCAGAGATCAGAATTTCGAGCGCAAATAAAAGAGGAAAATTGCTAGCATGTGTATCGTGTATATTACGCTGGTTCTTCGAAGATGGTGTTCGCAGGTATCCAAAAAGCAAGGAATGCGATTACGACACCCTATGTGCGAGAGAAATAAGTTTGTTTTCGAACGTAAAAAAAATGATTTCAAAACTTGTGAAGAATGAGAGCAGATCCGGGCACTGAAATGCGTGTGTGTGCAGAAAGGCTCAGAATGATTTGGCGAAAGGCGCGCGCCTTGCAGAATTCATCAAGTCAATAAGCAAGCAACGCAGTATTCCTTGGCCTATGTGGCCCGCATAACTCAGAGACGCTGATGGAGCAAGCAGGGGTGCCCTGTCGTTCTTGAAGAAACATGAAGGCACACACGCGAGGCTTAGTGCAGTGTGAATCAATAGGCTGCGCAGTCATTTTTTAGGCGAGGCCATGATCCTGAAGCGGCGTGGAAATTCTGGCTGCCTGTAGGTGGGAGATTCTCCGTAGGAGCTATCGAATGTGTTTCGCAATGATTTCTTTAATCACAGGCTTCGCGGAATTACTCATGACTTCTCCCACGAAGAGCGCTCATGTTAAATTTTAAGTAAGGGTTGCCCAAACATTGAAGATGTTCCGCCTCTTTCTGTATTTTCGCAGTAGTTGTTGACAGGCAACAATGATGAGGAATAACATCTCAATTATTCAATAAAAATATAAAGTGCCAGGGACACTCTGTGTGCTTCAGCAAATACGATTGGAAGTGTTCGGAATGACATTACTTCGGGTCAGAAAAAAAGTGTTGCCAAAAAAGTGCCGGTTGGCTGTACTTCAACCAGAACCTGTCAATCTAAGCGTTGCTAAAGAGCAGTATTATTGTGTTTCTGCATGAAAGTCCACAAAGACAGAAATTAAAATGAGGTGCAGCATTTTGGATACAATGTAATGAAAGTTTAAGATGACATGCCTTGTGGACTGAGCGTAACCATCAACTCTGGCAACTGCTTCCATGCAGCGCCTTTCCTTGAAGAACAGTGAGCAGAATATCCAAAACTACTCTTAGTTGGTGTCGACTTTCATCTTGTGCATCACATGTACTGCCCCAAGGAAGATCACAGTGTCCAAGATGTGTACTATTTTTGTAAGGGAAGTTACTACAATTACTAAACCAAACATAACAAAATGATATCAATTATTCCTCACTGCTCTAAAAACCGCATCCACCTTACCTACAGCTTTTTTGTGAAGCTTCATATGCATTATTTTGCGTAATGTCAAGTCATTCTTCGTAGGGATGACACGTCCTGATTTTCGTATCAGGTATAGCAAGAGAACCACCTCGTCGTCACCAAATCTTGCAACTTTAAATGATGAACCTTCAGCGATCTGAATATAAAACTGCACTGGTGAAGACATTCATATTTTGCAACTTATATTTTTGCACAACGTTACCAATGTGCAGAAGGTAGGCGCATGCGAGAATTCAAATTTCATCCCAGAGGGTGATTCACATACTTTTTATTAATTTTTTCTTTTCTACGGTATTGCAGCAGGAACATTTCTTCCTACTGCAATGCCTCATTTGATAGTTATATTGTTTGCTGTTTAGTTTCTCAACCAAGCAGCAGTAACTTTCAGAAATAAAAAAACTCACGCATGTTCTCACCAATTCTGGGAAATAGCTAACAGCGCCTGAACCTCTAAATATTAGAATATACTAACAACTAGGCACGTGATGTTAAAGTGTAAACAAAGTGCATACATTCCATTAGAAAGAACAAAAGACTGCATCATACCATCAGCCGAGTACTTTCATTCGTATCCAAGTTCTTGCGTTGACTTCGTAGTGGTTATAAGCGAGAACTAGAAAAAAAATTACACCATCTCCCGCTAAAGGGAACCATGTGTAGATGTGAAGCAGCGGGCGCTAACGCTTACACTGGCGGCGGCGTTGACGCTGGCGCTCATCGCAGCGTTGCGCAGGAGAGAAAACTGGGGAGGCGCAAAGCAGGCAGTGATGGAGCAGTTTTTCCTACTGGAACATGCCAATCGCTGCTAATGGGCAATGAGAGACAGAAGACTCCGACTGGACACAGAGACCCGCACTCCGCTTTTAGTTAACGCGCACGCTGCGAATTTTTATTGTTCAACAACGCACAGGAGAAATCTCCCACCGGCACCACCTTGGAGGTCAAGATCCATTGCTATATATACGGGATGGCCAGTGAACGGTTGTGCAGCGCGAGCAGTCGGTTTTTTCAACCAAGAAACTCGCTAGCAGACGCTGCCTGCGTCGGCGTCGCGAGGCGAGAGAGGGAGGAGCGTAGGAGAGGAGAGAGAGGGGGGTGACACGCATGCGCAGTGGTAGTGTGAACGCCGTGGGCAGGGATGCGTAGAGGAGAGAGGGGGGGGAGCGTAGGAGAGGAGAGAGAGGGGGGACGCGCATGCGCAGGGGGAGTTAGACGCCGCGGGCAGGGATGGAGAGAGGGGGGAGTGTAAGAGGGGAGAGAGGAAGGGAGGCGCATGCGCAGTGTGGGTGTGGTTGCCGCGGGGAGGGATGCCTAGAGGAGAGAGAGGGGGGAGAGGAGGTTTATTATTTTGTTTTGAAAGGGTTTGCGCATGCGCAGGAAGGGTGGTCACGCCGCACACCACCACCGGATTAAGCTTCGCCATAAGATGCTTCACATCTAAAAGACAGTTGGAAAGAAACGGTTCCTTTGGCTTCCCGGCTGTATTCTGTGTTGAAGTTTTCAGCGTCCTTTTTATCTTTTTTTTTTTGCTTGTTTTTACTGTGGGAAGTGCACTTTACGTTTCGCTGCTATACCAAATGTGCAATGCATGAAAAAAAGGGGGGCATGCAGCGGGTTACAGCGAATGCATATTTCTGTCTAACCTAAAAGTGGAACTGAAACACTGCGTCGCAAGATACTGCCAGGTATGGTGTGCACCATGCATAATACAACAGACCTTCTATTCATATGAGGGAAGATCTTCTTAAAGAATAAATGAAGGAGGGGTGCGCGTAGGAACACATAACACATAGCTAGTTCTCGAAATTTCTAAAATGCACGCAGTTCACTTCGCCTTTTGCGGTGCTTCTATACGTTTCGAAGTTGTATAGCGTTCTAGCGCTTCGCTGGGGTGCCTAAAGTAAAACGGGCACAAGAAATCAGGGGAAATGCACACTATGTTCATTGTTCACTCTGCCGTGCAAATTATATGTACAAAAAATCTCAGAAATAAGGTCAATTACTGTTTGAGCCAACATGAAGTTCGGAGGGATGATGAACACAGAAGCCTGCTTAAGCATGTGGCGCGATCAGGTCTATGACTTCCATTATGAGCAGGGAATTCATTATTTTTTTTATCTTTCTGTTCTACATCATTGTAGTGACAGGCGCAAAAGAGCAAACATTAACTCGATGACCTGCCCAGTAAAAATACTAGAACGGTTGACTGAATGAATGAATGAATGAATTATTGAATGAATGCTATTGTGTTAGCTGCATTCACAAATTTAAAAGGATAGTTTTCTAAGTCAGGCATACTATGTCGCTATTCGCCGTTTGTGCATCCAGAGCAGACCGCGTGCTGTTGCCAACAAAATACCGTATTTTTCGAAACGCAATCCTTACCGTTTTGGATAGCGCATATATACATGACAGAAGATCTATGACAGATAAGAACATACACGATATATGTATCATAATGGCACAAACGACCGATATGATCTAATGCGGCCGAATTATTGCATTAAAACAGTCATAATGTTATGAGACTGTAACAAAGATACCTGAGTATGTATTTTCATTCTATTAATTAATGTAGAAACTGCGCAACACACAAGGACTGGTGAAAAACACACACACGCAGTAGTGCCTTTCAACTGCGTTCGTCTATTCCTTATGCATCCTCTATGCCTTTCCTCTATCTCGTTTCAGCGTTTGCTAATTTCTAAACCCAACACATGCAAATCCACGATACTGATACCCACGAAGAGGATTGTAACATTTCTAACTGGGGATGATGATGAACTCACTAAAAGCTCTGTCTCTTTCAAGAAAAGTTATTCCGGAAAATACCGTGGCAGAAAAGCCAGCTGCAAAAAAAAACTAAAGTGTATCCGCAAAGAATATGCGCTACACAGACGTGGCTGTGCTCTCGAAGAGTATAACTAGACGGCAAATTAACACCAGGCTATGCGCTTCTCCTAGGCACGTGGAGGGACTTTTTAGGGGCGAAGCTCCTTAAAGCGGCACCCGTTCGTCCCTCGTCGTAGTCGTAGTGCGTAACCAGTCTTACGCTTTGACCTCCAAGGTGGTGCCGGTGGGAGATTTCTCCTGTGCGTTGTTGAACAATAAAAAATTCGCAGCGTGCGCGTTAACTAAAAGCCGAATTCTTCTGTCTCTCATTCCCCATTAGCAGCCATTGGCATTTCTCCTGTACGTGATTAAACAATAAAAATTTTGTTCAAAACGCCGTTGATTGATGAAATAAACCAACGAAAGACGCCAGATGTTTTCTAAAAGCAAAACGAAAAGACGCCAGATGTTTCTAAAGCAAAACGAAAAAGACGCCAGCTGCTTAACGAAAGGCGCCAGGTGTTTTCTAAAGCAATAGTTTTATAATCAAAACCATATCGCGATACAGGTTTGTAGTTGACGATGCTCGTTGCCGTCGGTGTGTGCTCGTATGGATAAGGATGCCGCTGCAACCAGTGCAAGAACCACTTAGCTTACATTTCACCGACCACAAAGCGGTCATAATGAAAGGACAACGGAAACCAGCAATGAAAGTTTGATAAAACATTTAATCAATCGTTTCACGTCATTTTTATCGGGCGAATTAACGGAAGAAATTTCACGGTTTAACCGATAATTACTTCCAGGAGCTTCGCCCAATCTCATCATCATTCACCTCGTGGATCTGCCGTCAATTTTTTTTTTCACTTTTAAGAGCGCAGCCACAGGGATCGGCTTTTTAACTTAATAGCCTATGAATCCGCGCTGCAAAGTTTGTGCGACAGCAGATTGAGCAAGTTCCTAGGCAGTCAACCTAAAAAAAAGTAAGGCGTGCCGACATTTGCGCCACAGCACAGAAATAGGAAACACAAACACCCCTTGCGCTGTCTGTTGCAACCTTCAAACTGCATGGGTTGGTTTCAGCAAGCACTCCACATTTCCTTGCCGACGTAAACAATAAGTCTTCTGTTGGACTAGCACAAACACCTCTCTTGCGTTCTACGGATACTTTTCTCTCGCACCTGCATTTTAGATGCGAAGCAGCTTAGATCGGAGTTCAATCCGGTGGTGGTGTGCGTCCTGACCAACCTTACTGCGCATGCGCCTACTCTCTCTCCCACTCTCCTCCTTTACGCAGGTGTTCGGTCGCCTTCTCTCCTCCTGCCCCGCGATGCAGCCGCTGGAGCCGCGCACTCTCCTCCTTTACTCGGGCGTTTACGCAGGCGTTCGGTCGCCTTCTCTCCTCTCCTCCGCCCCCGCTGCAGCCTGTAAACCCACTCCCTCCGCTCCCTCCCCCCATTTCATATAAGCGCGTGCGCTCGGTCGAGGAAGTCTCGCTTGAGTCGTGCAGTCGCTCCGTCGGTTGCCGGTCGCTGCAGTTGTCTCGAAAGCCTCGCTACCCTCGCCGCAGACTCGCGTTGTCTCTCTGTAGTGGAAGCTCGAAGCCGACGCTTGTCTTCGACGGCCGAGTGAACGGAAACTTGGTGTGCACCCCCCCAATGCTGATTCGCATCCTCTCATGGTTCCCTTTAGTGGGAGATGGTGTAACTTTTTTCTCTCGCGCCTGTATGTAAGGAATGCATATATCCGGATGGCAGATGTGCTGCCTGCTTGCGTAAAGGCTGGCCTATTCGAACGTGCGTATTCGACTATGTACTCCAATAATGATTCAGATAGACTGAATACTTGCAAAGCAACGCAGCACGCAATCGCTGTTCGCACTGTCTCTTCCTATAGCGCCGGTTACCTAGGGATTAGTAACTGTAAAATATTTTTGTGATGCCCTCCCCCCCCGCCAAGGAAATAAAAACAACAATTAAATAAATATATGTTGGTATTCACCCTGTATACGAAGTGTCTCTCGACAGGGAGGATACCAGATTCTTGAAAGAATGCCAACATCATCTTGATCCATAAGAAAAGGGACGTCAAGGACCTAAAAAATTACAGGCCCATCAGCTTACTGTCCGTTGTCTACAAGCTATTTACAAAAGTAATTGCTAACAGAATTAATACGACATTAGAGTTCAATCAACCAAAGGACCAGGCAGGATTTCGTACAGGCTTCTCAACAACAGACCATA
>JALIZH010026503.1:0-18976 GCA_030522465.1 Rhipicephalus appendiculatus
GCTGGAAACGCGCCTTGGACGCCACATTTTGACATCTCATACACGCGCAGCATGCGGCAGCGACGCCACGAGATATTGATAATGTGGTTGAAATCGAGGGAACCAGAAAGTAGCGAAAAAAATTACACCATCTCCCGCTAAAGGGAACCATGTGTAGATGTGAAGCAGCGGGCGCTAACGCTTACACTGGCGGCGGCGTTGACGCTGGCGCTCATCGGAGCGTTGCGCAGGAGAGAAAACTGGGGGAGGCGCAAAGCACGCAGTGATGGAGCGGTGTTTTCTACTGGAACATGCCAATCGCTGCTAATGGGCAATGAGAGACAAGAAGACTCCGACTGGACACAGAGACCCGCAGTCCGCTTTTAGTTAACGCGCACGCTGCGAAAATTTTTATTGTTCAACAACGCACAGGAGAAATCTCCCACCGGCACCAGCATGGAGGTCAAGATCCATTGCCATATATACGGGGTGGCCAGTGAACGGTTCTGCAGCGCGAGCAGTCGGTTTTGTCAACCAAGAAACTCGCTAGCAGACGCTGCCTGCGTCGGCCTCGCGAGGCGAGAGAGGGCGGGGGAGCGTAGGAGAGGAGAGAGAGGGGGACGCGCATGCGCAGTGGGAGTGTGGGCGCCGCGGGCAGGGATGCCTAGAGGGGAGAGCGTAGGAGAGAGAGGGGGGGACGCGCATGCGCAGTGGTAGTGTGGACGCCGTGGGCTGGGATGCCTAGAGGAGAGAGGGGGAGCGTAGAAGGAGAGAGGAGGGAAGGCGCATGCGCAGTGAGGGGTGTGGTTGCCGCGGGGAGGGATGCCTAGAGGAGAGAGAAAGGGGGGAAGAGGAGGTTTTTATTTTTATTTTTTTGAAAGGGTTTGCGCATGCGCAGTAAGGGTGGTCACGCCGCACACCACCACCGGATTAAGCTTCGCCATAAGATGCTTCACATCTAAAAGTGACCCGCACGTCTTTGTGCCTCTACCGGCCTAAAAAAAGTAAGCAGAATGGCGCAACGTCACTAAACCTGGCAACCCTGATCGAGATTTCCCCGTGAGGCAATTATAAACCGCCTCAGTTCACCGTAATGGCCGTTCTGTGATTTGCGCTTATATTGTTTGCCTTTTTCTGCACTTACCTCCGCACTTGCTCTCGCATCGCTCGAGCGTTTTGAAGTTGTTGGCGTTCCCCCTGCATCCTCCGTAAATGAATTCCTCGCAGGCGTTGGTTGTCGTGTTGTAATAGTAGCGGGGGAAGTAGCCGAAGCAAAGTCCCTTCTCCGTCGGCAGGTAGCACGCGGAGGGCTTGAGCGCTGACAGCGTAGTAGAAATGCACGAGAAGCACGTTGACACAAGCGACACCGAGTGAGCGAGTTGGGATAAGTAGGGAAGATGCACTGGCGTTCCCTTAATTGAACACAAAAACCCGCTGAATATAAACTTCTAATAATAATTATATCTGGGGCTTCACTAGCCAAAACCACGATATGATTATGAGCCACGCCGAAGTGGAAGGCTCCAAAAATTTCGACCACCTGGTGTTTTTGAACATGCACTGACATCGCACAGTACGCGGGCCTCTAGCATTTCGCCTCCATGGAAATGTGACATCCGTGGTCGAGATCGAACCCACAACCTTTGGGTCAGCAGCCGAGCACCGTAACCGCTACACGAACGCAGCGGATACAATGTAAACTCCTAAAATGATTGTCGCATGTCCATTTTTAAAAACTGTGTTGTCTATTGGTACGCGCTGCTTTTGCGGACATGATCGCAAATGATCGCAGGATGAGCACTTCTGCGATGTCCTGACTGCGATTAAGAGGTTAGATAGATAGATAGATAGATAGATAGATAGATAGATAGATAGATAGATAGATAGATAGATAGATAGATAGATAGATAGATAGATAGATAGATAGATAGATAGATAGAAGGACGGACGGTCGGACATACGCTGTCAATGGGTCTATTTTTTCGCAAAGAAATGCTTCACATTTAAAATAATACACCAGCCGTACAAAGTTAGCGCGTTTTATTTACCGCTTTACGCAGCGTTAAAAATTGTGCGACTTTCCGCCATCATCATCGTCATCATCGGCCCGATTACGCCCACTGCAGGGCAAAGGCCTCTCCCATGTTCCGCCAATCAACCCGGTCCTGTGCTTTCTGCTGCGACGTTATACCGGCAAAGTTCTTAATCTCATCTGCTCACCTAATTTTCTGTCTCCCCCTCTCACGTTTGCCTTCCCTTGGAATTCAGTCAGTTACCCTTAATGAACAGCGGTTATCCTGCCTACGCACTACATGGCCGGTCCATGTCCATATCTTCTTGATTTCAACTACGATATCATCAACACCCATTTGTTCCCTGACCCACCCTGCTATTAACTATCACATTCATTTCCATTGCTCGCTGCGTCGTCCTCACTTTCCGACACGGAGAATGCTAATTTCTCAGAATGCTCATCTCCAACTTACGAGTTTGCTGCTTCAGGAGCCTCTCTGTGACGTTCTCGTATCCAACCTCTGAAAGCAAAATAAATTTCAGTGTTGCTATGTGATTGGCCATAACGCGTAATATTATCTTCAGCATATTCGATGCTCATGGGACTGAATTTTATGCGAATTCTTGTTATGGGACTGTATTGTAATTTGTGTTGTTGTTCGTGTCGCTTTCGAAATGGACTTCATCTTTATGTGATTTTTGTTATCGCTCGACTGACATACTTTAACTATCGCTCGGTACTCTCCTATGCAATTTTATTTTCATAGCTGAGATTTTCAGTAATTATTTTGTCCGTGAAAAGGAGCAGCCGGCGATATATAAACGCGCTAACATCTCCTAAACTTCATATCATAAATGTAATTTTATTTTCATAGCTGAGATTTTCAGTGATTTTTTTGTCTGTGAAATGGCGTAGCCGGCGCTATTAAACGCGCTAACATCTCCTAAACTTCATATAACAAAAGTTTTTAAACGGGAATATCAAAGAGTGCACACGCCTTAGCCTGTTGCCGTCCACAGCCCTCGTGTAAATGTAAGACTACAATGAAATGTGGCGTGATTAAAGAACGTCAAGTAATAAAAGGTTGTGGGAAATTAGGCGGCTAGAGTTTTGCTTCATGAGCCTGTGTAGTACATACACGGCCGGATGGAACGAAACGGTTCTTGCATAGCAGCACCATATAAGTACAACATTAAATTTAAATCTCTACGTGAAATGGCAAAAAAGGATTCATAAACCCATTTACTGGGCTTCTGATATGAGCGCAATTTCTCCTTGAACTTCTCTCCTGGGAATTCTCACGTCTTCATCATTGAATTAAAGTATTTATGCTACGCTTTCCGACGCCGCCCATCGCTTAGATTTATGGTGGATTTACACTGTAAACTCGATTGAGATCATTCGAAATTAGCTAACGAGACGTTAAATTGTTTGGAATGATGTTCAAGCGCGAATACCAATGCCGTTTCTTTGATCCCTCTGCATTATTCTACCAAGAAACTGCGTAACATCCGGTGAACAGCTTTGCTTGATTTCCTAATGCCGTATTTGCGTTCCGTGACGTGGCTGTCTGCTGAGATAGAATTAGGCTGGCGGGGCTTTGGGGGAGGTAGATAGCTAAGGTATAGACACCTTGCCCATTAAGATAAAAAGATAATGCGGTTGTTTGTGTTCTTGACGGTTATCACCAATTTAGAATAGATATAAGTAAGAAGAGACAGGTAGTTCGCACAAATTTAAGTTCACTATTGCTACGGCGCACGGGATAAGGAGGATATTGTTATATCAGTGTAGGAAGAAAGTAATGGATATCACGCAGTGTGGATTACATGTTGTAGCAGGAAACGCAGTACAGTAAAACCTCGTTAATTCGAAACCGGGTAATTTGAACTCATGCTTAATTCGAACGGATGTCGTGGTCCCGGCACAGCCCTGCGCATTTCTATGGGGTAAGACTCCAGATAATTCGAACGCGTCGGTATCCACTAACAGTTAATTCGAACTGGGAGCCCCTGGTTTTGTCGTCGCTCCTCGCAGAAGTCAGCTCCGACTTCTCAGCAATGTGTTGCAAGACCAAACCAAGCCAAATCTACTAGAGATGCAAAACAACGAAACAGCAGCCTTTCTCAGCAGATGAGAATTCGGACGCCGCGCTGGAGCTCTTCCGCAAGGTGTACCTAAACGATGCTCGTGGAGTCATGACGCAAGAAACGCAAGCAAACGCAAAGTACTGACTACTTTGAATTTTGATTCCGTTATCTCTGTCATGTAAATAAACGTGTTTTAGAGCATAAACAGCGCCATATATTTCGTCAATAAGGCTCACTGCTCACATGAGTGCATGTCGGTGCTTGTTTCTGGCATATCACTGACTGATCAATTATTTTCTGTTCGCCGTTTCAGCTCCATGAATCTAGTTTATGAAATCACCTGCCACAAACGTCTAGTATAGCCTAATTCGCGATAAATAGTCTAGAGGTGGCTTCTTTGAGATCTGACCGCGCAGTGTGGAGCGATGTCCGTTCATTCTAGCACCCACCCGCTAATTGGAACTCAGCTTATTAAAAACAATTTTATAGTCCTCTTCGAGTTCAAATTAGTCAGATTTTACCGTATCAGCCTTTGTGAACTTTCGGCGATGACAGATGTACATCAACAAAGAATTGTTCTTCACCAATATACAGACATTTGCCTTCTGTTCTACGGCCTAGTGGAATACGTAACTATGAAAAATGATGGCGCGGCAGGTGCGCAGCTGTCTCACCGCAACCACATTTGTCAAAGAATGGCCTCTGCCGAAGAACTTTTGCCACTTAGCACTGATTCGTAGTGAAGTAAGGACACCTAACGTGCGACTTACTGCAGGTCTTCAGGCAAACATCCAGTTCGGGGAAGTTGTTGCCGTTTTCTTGGCAGCCGCCGTAGATGAAGCGCTCGCAGAACTTGGTGGTCGTATTGTAGAAGTAGCGAGGAACGTAGGCCTTGCACGGTCCCACCTTCTTGGGCTCGTAGCACACGGGGTTTGTGGGCTCTGCGCATGGTACATTGGAAATCAAACGAGTTCCCACGTATATTAAAGACGATAGTCCTTCTTGGGATACTAGAACGCAGAAATTTTGGTCTGTCTTTCTATCTGTCTGTCTGTCACCCGATTCAGCCACCCGGTCAAAATTTAACCACTTGCTGAACGCCTAGCCATCTTGAACAGGCGTTTGCGTTCATACTTGTGAACATTGTCGATCAAAAAGCAAATATTACGCATATAAGAGGCACAACATCAATACGTAAGTAGTAGGCGGTATGTTCCTTTATAAGAAAATACATAGATACGTAATTCTAAAGACCCTAGTGTTTCTTAGGCTGCGCTCAAAATGCGACGCTATGCACGAACTGTGACGCTATGCCCGAAAAAGCCCTCGGCCGACGATATGGTGCTGCCGCTGGCAGTGGCGCTGGGTTCTGCATAAGCTCATGTTTCTCGACGCCACTGCAAGATGGTGTCCATATCTCCCGCAGCGACTCCTCTATTTTATCAATGCCAGACAGATGCAGCCGATTCAACATAGAGGAGGCGCTGTCTGAGGCGAGGCAAAACATTGTAGTACGGCCGGCGGAAAACTATCGTCTTTGGACGACATTTGCAGCGAAGCATTCAGATACGCGGCCAATTTTTTAAGTTCAGACATTTTTCGAGAACATAAGGAGGTGGAAAACGAAGGTCATCGCAGCTAAACTTAACAAAATTCGTTGCTGGGCAAGTTGTTTCATATTTATACATAGCACGAATTTAATGCAGAACACAAAAAGGAAACATGGTTGATCTTTCCGTCGCAAGAATCGGCATAACACGAAAGTTAAAACGCATCCTTCCAGAAGTAGTTAAATGTTTAGATTTGTATAAGAGAGCTTGGACTATGTCTGTTGTTGTTTGAGAGCTTTAGCATCGTTTAACGTGGATGCACCCACCTTGACGCTTGGTGATACATCGCCATTCCGATGACTAACGTTCATGAACAAGTAATTAAATACACCTTTGTGGCAGCTACAGTAGGTAACGGTGAGAGCGTAATCAAAGAAAGTGCTGTGACAGCCAGAAGAGCGTCTCTGATTCGATTCGGGACTTGAGCTAAGGTCGCCATCACGCGGCATGTTAAAGAGATATTGAACACCATGGCTGGACCCCACGGCGTGAGGTCATGGGTTCAACTCCCGTTGGCGGAACTTTTTTCTTCAAGTTTTCCATTGCCATATGATCGTGTGCCTTTTCGACGTCAATTTCCGTGACGGAAATACGTCGCTGAAGTCTTGGTGGATCCCAGCGAAAAGTACTTTCGTGTTAAAAAACAATGGACAGACATGAAGCGCTGTCTACAAATAAGTACATGTCAAAATTACTGCTTTAGTGCAGCGTGGGTTTGTTAGATTACACTTTGGTGCAGCCCTTTGTAAATAAATACTTGTCTACATGAAGTATCGACAAGTCATAGTGCCCATAGCTATCGTGGCAAGCATGCCGTGTTTGACACGATGGCTATGGGTATATGTCAATCACGGTATCAATGCTACCGTGATTGACAGCTTCATTGTCACTTATGACCAAACTTTGCATAACAGCCGTCCCAACAAAGTGTGTTTTAGTGGCTGTTGATCAGGCTCATTTTATCGAAGACAATCTTGCTATCCTCCAAATATCTGCATTGCAGATGTTATTCAAAAAAGTATGCTCAAAAGTACACCTGTCTTAAACGTGTGTCTCTGTGTTGCTGTTAGTTCACCTCTCACAGACGTTTGAAGCAGGAAATTTATACATACCTGGTTCTGACTCAAAATTCGTAATGCCGAGATTGATCCTCGCATCTGGAAAAAAAAAAAGAAAGAAAAAAAGCAGCAGTTTTACACAAGGGTTCTTAGGTAGGGCTAGTTGGTTCATGAGCATTGCGGCTGAACAGCGCTAACGACGTGACGAAGACTGTACAGGACACAACGCTGCGTCCAGCATATTCTTCTTCCCCTCGTTTGCGCCGTTCCGCCACAAAGCAGTTTTATACGTGCGAACCTTTTATATTTCGGAAATGTAGGTGAGAACACAAATATCTTCATGAAATAGAGGTAGTTCTTTTTTTTTCTTGAGATAGCAAGTCCAAATCGATAACATCGCCCCATGCATCGTGTGCACGAGCTCTGGAGACGAACGTGGCTGAAGCAGATAAATCTAGCCGGACATCTCCGCCACACGGAGGACGCATGCGATAACGTCACACAACATTCGAGGCCTGCCGTCGATTGCTCCTCAAGCTGAAGGGAAACGCCCCGCCCGTCTTTCATCGGGCGAAGGAGCATAAAGGGACGCAGGGGCGGGTGAAAGTTGGCGGGCGGGCTGCGTCGCTGCAGCAGCAACGGCAAGCTTTGATTATATGGGCGCGGTCGGGAAGCGCGCTCAGTCTCGGCAGGCAAAAGCAAACAGCTCGTATACCTAGAGCGGCCATATTCTCTTCCACTGGCGCTCTCTAGAGTTACGTGAGATTCGATCCAAACGAATTAGTCGCTAGCGTCACTTGGTATAACATTACAATTTGTTCATGTTGGTGAGTTACGCACGTACGAGTGAGTCCGGTTAAGGGAAATTTTGGCGAGTCTGAGTCTGAGTGAACCCCAAGAGAAAAATGTATTTTCTTGAGTCACTCTGAGTGAACTATAATTATTTTGCCGACCTATGGCAAGAGTATCGTGGCTTCGACTTACTGCAGGTGATGCTGCACTCGGTCAGAGTGTGGAAGTTGTTCGCGTTGCCCTGGCAACCACCGTAGACGAACTGATCGCACCGCTCGGTCTTGTTGTTGTAGTAGAAGCGAGGTTCGTTGGCGAGGCACGGTCCGCGTTCCCTTGGCAGATAGCACACAGGATTCAAGGGCGCTGCGTTGAGAGAGATGTTTCATGGAGCGTTTTTTGTCCCTGAACGCGCATCGCATTCATTTGCACAGCGCTAACATGTGCGTCCTGATTGGTGGATGATAAAGGTTGCCATGTGACGTCACTCACAGATATGCCTGGGCGACGCCAGCGCCACGTGTATCTATATATAGGCCAGATAAATACAGAGAAATAACAAATGTAATTGTTATAATGCTGAGAGGGCGGGGACTCGAAATCGAGGCCTACAAGTACCCCAACCCCATACTCAGGCCTCTAGCCAGGATTTTTTGGGGGGGGTGGGGGGGGCACTTGTTGAGGGCCTTGAAAAACCTGTACTTTCATTATTTATTCTCGATAAAACACCCCCTCCATCCAAATTTCAGGGGTGGCCCGGGCCCCTAGGGCACCCCCCCTCCCCACCCTGGCTACAGGGCCTGCTATACTCTGCTCATCACCAAAGAGATGCGCACTTGATGAGGCCGAATATGACGCCTTTAAGAATGTACGGCGTGCAGGCATGTGCGGTTCAGTCAATACCCTTGGGGACTTATTCTCAACGCTGCCGGATTATCGCTCAGTCACCATATATAAACGACAGTGAGAATGATAACTGACAGCGGCCTGTGACAATTTCGTCATTTGACTTAACTATTGTTTAGTGTTATGTTAGTTTGTTGAATCTACAGTGAATCATTAAATCTACTCTATTCTACGGTTTTCTTTGTTGAATCTACAGTGAGTAGGCTTCTGAATCATTGTCGGTTGCATGACAGGAGGTGGTGTACAGCGCTCGCAAACGGCATAGAAAGCCGACTATATCTATAGAATTCATACACGTGGGGCTTAAAGCTTCCGCGGATCTTCGCCATGCTTTAACTATTCTTGCTCAAATGTAGATTTTAATTGAGAACATTGAAAACTTGAGAGTTGGACTTGAGTTCCGGAAGCTTGTCTTTTGTGAGCGGTCGTAAGCTGCCAGTTGGCTGCTTGCCAACGCTAATCTTATGTCCAGCGTTACGGTTGGCTGGACATTTCTTTTTGAAATAACTCCAGTGCAGTATACCATCGTAAGCGATGTTTGCATTCACTGCCACCTTGTTTATTGTTACTTGTACGAACAGGAATGAACGTTTTAACGAACAGTCGTTGTGTAATAGCTGTTTTCCGAACATGGAGTCTGTATTATATGGGTGGATCGCCAGCGAACAGTTGTAGCGTTAAAGTTCTGTCTGAGTACAGGGGCAGTTAGGTGCTTCATATAGTGCGCTTTGATCTTGGCAGTCATGTCTATGAAATTGATCTGCGTCATTGACGATCACGGGTGCTTTGTCTTTATTTTTTTGCGCGCTGTTACTAACACGTTCTTCCATTTGCTAAGGAACGTGGGCAGTAGCTATACCGCAATTTTCTTTTTGACTACGACAGATTCAGAGCACTTAAAACGCCTCTGCGTAGCTGCGTTGTATTGTATGTAGCTTTACAATTCCGAGCTGCTGAACTTACATATGGTGATTTTCAAACGATGGATGCCGCTTTACAAATTTAGTGAGATCCGAACTTTTAACCATGGCACCCACATAAAGAAGCAGTTTACATGAAAACCTGCTAATATGAGAGAACGGCAAGATTTGCTTTCGTGCAAGTTGATATTGAGGGTAACTTATTGTCTGAATTATTCGTGGTCTAGATCTTTCGGTAGGTATCGTTTTATTGGGTGTATACTAGCAATGCCGACTTCAAAACCACTGCTAGTATGACATAAGCATCTACGGCGAAGCGAGCTAATCAATGCAGGCTGTAGTTGGGACGATCGGTTTTCCCATGAAAACAAGTGGTCTTCATTTACCTTACTTCGGTGCATAGTGTTTAACGTTAACGCAATCAAGTTATTTGAAGTCACTACGGATTTTGGTTATTCCGTTGCACTATTAGTCTACGAACACCCTTATTCGTGATTGGTTATTTCATTTGAAGCGTATTACGCTTGTAGCTAAGAGCCGTCATATTTCATTTCATTTCATTTTATTACCTTAAAAGCCCAACAGGGACTTTGCATAAGGGGTGGGTTTACATATGTTCATTATACATTGGTTAGAAATAACATGTGAATAAGCATTATTAAACATGACATGAATAATATGGGTACATGATTCTGTGATATATAAAAGCAGTAAGAATGATGAAAATGATGTTCACCACTTGAGGCGCACCGTCCACATATGTGGACGCAACTTGTTTTTGCCAGTTCCTCGGACTAGTGGGAAAGAAAGGGCAAGACGCATTGCGCATAGGATCACTTGAACCTTCTGCATAATCAACGGGTCATGACTTAACGCCAACATGCTGCGTATGACTGCGAGCGAACACTTCGGTGAAAGCACTACCATGCTCGGCGGGTCGCTCGACGTGCCCCGTTCCAGGACCAACGCCATAAGTATTATTATTGCGATAGCAATTATATGGACACTCGCGGCTGGTTTTCGCCGTCGGCGTCGGCGTCATTTGCCGTATATGTATACGTATATATATAACCCCGCTCGTCGTTCGTGAGCGTGAAAAGACGCGAGGGGGGGGGGGTCCCTCGAGCGACCTTCCATTTTACGAGCGGGGGCGCGCGCGTTATCTCCCCTTCGGCGGCCGACCGCGGGCCGGGGGGGGGGGGGGTCGACGTTCGATTTTACGTGCGCGGGCGCGCGCGTTATCTCCCCCTTCTCGGCGGCCGAACGCGGGGGGGCCGGTGTGACCTTCTACGTGCTGCGCTCTCAACGCGAAGAGAATTCTCTTAAACAAGCGTTTTCTAGAGTTGCGTGAGATCGGATCCAAAAAGAGTTAGCTGCCAGCCTCACTTCGTATAACATTACAATTTTTTGCTATCGCATTCATTGCTTCACCCTTGCGGTGAAACTGTGACTTTTTTTTTGTTTGCTCGAAAGGAACACCGCCAAAAACAAATTGCGTGTGCAATTTGAGCCTAAGATTTCCCTCTTTTTGTGTAAAAATCGAACATGACTGGCTGCAGAATAACTAAATATTTCAATCAATGCTAATTGACATTATTTAGCAAATCTCGCAAAAACATATGACTATTTTTTTATATCGAATGCCTTAGAATTATGTTCGAAATTTAGACATTTGCAGACAGTGCATCATAATTCGCGCCTGAAGGGGCTATATCTCGACAGCGTAGCGAAGAACCGCTTCCAGGACAGCGCCTCACGTCTCATGAAGCTGGGCACCGTGTTTAAAAAGAACAGGAGCACATGAGCAAACAAAGTCGCAGACTTGTTTTGGGAAGTGGCATTTGTGTAACGTGGTAGTGTCGCGAGGGTAACAGTTCAAGCATGCATACAGAAATGTTGATATAAAATGAATGTTTAATTGTGGTAGCCGAACACCCGGCGTGATAATTATTATTAAACAATTTTTTTAGGTTTTACGTGCCAAACCCACGATATGATTGCGAGGCGCAGGAAAGCAGAGGACTCCATAAATTTTGTCCACATGGGATTCTTCCAACGTTCACTTAAAGTTAAGCACACTGGCGTTAGAGCATTTCAACTCCGCTAAAAAAGCGGCCGCTGTGTCGGGAATCGAACCCGCGGCCCGGAGCATTGCTGCATGACAGCCTCAGTCTGCTATGCTACCACGTTGAGTAGCGTGATAATCAAGGACACCAAAATTATTTGCAGCATAATAAAAAAACAGGAAAAAAAAAACGATTGCCGATGTAATGGCTTATCGTATAAGAAAAGTTCATCTTGAACTTACTCTTGAGTACGTCCGTCAGTTGAGATGTCATGGCATATTCTTCGACACGCTCTGCGTAAAAAAAAAAAAAAAGAAACATGGCTCATTTCCTCCGTCATGGGAATCAGTAGAACCTGAAAGTGAAACATGTATTCCCAGAAGTAGTGCTTATTGTGTAGTGATATATATTTATTTATATTTATTGTGTAGTGAGAGTGATATATGCCTATATGGTTATACAATGACTGTTGGTGTTAGGCAGCTATAGGACCGTTTGACGTAGATGCACCCACGTGAACGCCTAGTGGTACATCTCCATCGCAACGACTAACGCTTCATGATTTAAGTGTTGCGGCAACTGAAGTTGTTAACATATATCTGGACACAGCGTACTCTGAATCTCGCGAAAAGATGATGATACCAACAAGCACATAATAAACACTGGTACTTGATGTGCACATCTTCAAAGCATCGTCAGTTGAGGACAGAAACGGCACGGTGTGCGCTGCTGAGTAATAGGGTAACCTACGCCTGTGCTCTGACCATGGTGTAAAATATATACACTTTAGGTGGGGACACTTCTCGGCTTGCATGCAAGGCGCGATCGACTATGTAAAGTAACAACGGCACACGTCCGTTGGTCCACTGACGGCAGCGGGTATCTATCGACGGGAAGACGCAACTCAAAGGCAGAAAATGCTTTCTGCACTGTTGCTACAGCAACCGACGTGGTCGGTGGCAACGCCGGCGTCCACCGCAATGCCGCGTTTTTCGCCCGCGGAAGATGCGGTATGCGTTTCCAACTGAAGTTGCTCGCATGTCATAGCCACGTTCTCTGTCTGGGAAATTCAGATTTCCCGCGAAGCGCCAGTTGCTTACGGGAACGCGTTCTTGTCATGAAGTTGCGTCATTCCTCCGGTAGGTATCCGCTGCCGTCAGCGGTCCGACGCACGCTCGGCGTTGTTGCTTTATCTGGTCGATCGCGTCTCGCGAGTGTCCTCACCTAAACAGTATATATCTTACAGCATGGCCCTAACCGAGGAAACCGACCTTAGCGTTGACGAAATGAATTATAATCTGACTATTATCATTAAGGAATGTGCGATGGAAGTCGGGGGGTACAGTCATTAGAGAGGACACTGGCAAGCTACTTTAACGTGTAGGTATACTCTATCTCAGAAGTACCTTGCAGCGCTGTGGAAGCTGCAGGGCTTGTTAGCCAATAGGAAAGGTGAAAGCCCACTCATGATGTGTTCATCCGCGTCGCATCGTCTGCTCGTCGTCTCTTTGGCGTCAGCTCGCCTACCTTGTCGATACTTGCTCCCTGCAGCTAATACAAAACGCAAAAACCTCTACGGGAACGCCACCTCACCGTTTCTTTATGTTCAGAAACCCACATGTAGAGGGCGTGTTCGCTGACGTTTGTGAGGAACGCTGTTCTTTTTATAACAGCGTTCATAGCAGCGTTTTCACCAAGTTCTTTTTTGAAAGCACGGTCGACGCACTTTCACCAGCAATGACGTAACATTCTTGGGTGGAACAGCGAATCATTGGCACAGAAAACAATACAGACATTCAGGGTGTTTCACATCGTCAACGCATCACCGACGCTAATGTTGTGGCGACATCTGCTCAGTTAACATCAAACCACTTTTACGGCTCGGCACCGCCTGGGTAGTCCTGGCAGCATCAAAACAAATAAGCGATCTAAATAATAGCGAGAAAAGATACCTGATGCTTTAGCCCTCAGCGTTAGATTAGACTAAGCGATGACGGATTATGCCACTTATTTCTTGCTGTCCTGACAGAGAGCCAGTACGAAGCACGAATTCGGATGGAAGCGGGTGGTCTGGGGTGTATGGGGGGCTGCCATGTTGCTGTACGTCATCGCGGTTAGGACGGATTAATGCGGTTACGAGCCGGTAATATCTGCATCATTTCGGAAACTGCGAAGTGCATGCGCGAAGGGCCTACCGTGCCACGTATCCCTGTAACGCGTCATGCGAGAAGCCCAGCTAAAGCCCTTGTACCTCGTTGATAATGAAACAGCAAAGCCCGGAACTATATTATGTGCGGCGCAAAGGATATTGCTTGCGTACTCCTCATAACTTCGGCAGTGCTGCAAGGTAGTTGTGAGATGGAGTATAGATCAAGTACACGGGCCTCAAGCATTTTCGCCTCCATCGAAACTGCGGCTGCCCCGGTCGGGATTCGATCCCGCGACCTGCTTGTCTGCAGTAGAGCACCATAACCACTAGGCCACCCTAGCGGGTGAACTAGAGTAAGTAAACAAGCCAGGCATATTTTTAAGCACGCGTCACCAAACAGCCCAACGAATTAGGAAACAGCGCCACAGTGGTGTTGCATTCGTCGTCTCGGCACCAAATTTGGGTACGTGGAATTCTTTGTATGAATAAGGCTTGTTGATTCTTTCCTTGTTGCGAGGATATGGTACAGATATTGTTTGCGTCTCTATGCTGTGATAGTCTCATGCAACAATGCTTGCACGGTCATTGATAACTTTTCTAACGTGCCCTAGGCAAACCCTATACAGCAGCATTACCTTCTGACAGGTGCTTGCAGGCCGCTTCGCACTTTTCCTTGGTGCCGTACTTGTTCTCGTTGCCGTCACAGCCACCGTAAATGAATGACTTACACTCGCCCAGCGTGGCGTTGTAGGCCCAGGCGACCGAGTGCGCCCTGCATGGTCCGACCTCGGGCCTGGCGAGACACTTAGCTTCGTACTCAGTCGCAGCTGTGGAAAGACAATGCGTCCAACTTTAGACATTGCCACGGGACACATATAACTCCGTGCTGTGTGTTAGGTGTAGATCTTGTTTGAATCAGTGCTCATCTACGACATGTTAAAGGGTACTGTCAGCATTTTTCGAAGTTGAGTTTACTCTGCTCTACAAACCTCCTGTATACACAGACGGCTCCGAGCTAGTGTGACGTTCAGCAAAGGCTGAGAAGATATTTTATTTTCAGATTAAAGACAATTATCCCGTGGCGCACCTACCGTCATCGACACTAGCTTGACGTCAGGCTACAGTACTAATTCTGAAGCATGAAATACACTGCAGAATAATTGCTAGGTCGGCAAGTTGGTTTCAGTTCAAACGTATGGAAAGGCAGCGCCTAGAACGAATACATAAAGAACGAGAAGAAAAAAGTTGGAGGACGCTGGAGCTTTGCCTTCAAGACTAGAACGCGACAGGGTAATTAGGGCGCCGTACGCTTCGCCTTCTAAATTGCTAGTTTGACTTCACTTCTCGGTGCATGTCTCAACTGTGCCGCAAGGAAAAGAATCTCTGTGCGCGTAACATTGGTCGTTTCAAGCTATCCTAGAATGCCTACTGCAAGTACAGTTGCGCAGTGCCCACAACGCCATAATTCTTCCTTTTGCGAATCCGCGAAGGGCCCACAACGCCTCCGTAAAGCAACACGCGAACCTACGCAGCTGTTCACTTTGTTGATGCTTTTGATGCTGATGATGATTAAATATGTCAGAGCGCTTTCTAATGGGTGGATCTTGAAAACGCCCACTCGTTGCGCAATTCACAAATATTGACGCCTGGCGCGATTCTACGCTTCTGCCACGCAATATTATATGCGTTAAGCAGACTGCTCCCACTACATTACACTCATCCAAATAATATTATTGATGGGGTTTAACGTCCCAAAACCACGATATAATTATGAGAGATATAATTATGGCAGGGCTCCGGAACTTTCAACCATCTGGGGTTCTTTAAAGTGCATCTAAATCTAAGTACACGGGCCTCCAGTATGTCGCCTCAATCTAAATGCGGCCGCAGCGGCCGGGATACGATCCCGCGACCTTCGGGTCAGCAGTGGAGCACAATAACCACTAGACCACCGTGGCGGGTGACATCTATGATCTATATAGTGTTTTTTTCCGAAACAATTTCAAGCAACGGCGTCGCTCTGTCGTAGAACACCTGCTTGGCACGCAGAAGTCCTGGTTTCGATTCTAACGCGAAGCGAAAATTTTTATTATTTATTTTATTTGCATCTTTCTTGGTTTTTCGGTCACGAACAACACTGATTTTTCGCTCACAACCAACGACGCCGACACCGACGTTTCTGCAAAACGAGCTCTTTAACGCTATCGCACTATTACAGGATATGCGCAGGAGATTATTTTACCACGACTATAAACATCAAATAGTCGCAGTCAAGTTAAACTGCGCCAACGCAAACTGTGCCAACGCTAAACACACAGACACACACACGCACACACACACACACACACACACACACACATACACACACACACACACACACACACACACACACACACACACACGCACACGAACACCCGCACACACACACGCACACGAACACCCGCACACACACGCACACATACACACACACACACACCCACACATACACACACACACACACCCACACATACAAACACACACACACACACACACACACACACACACACACACACACACACACACACACACACACACACACACACACACACACACACACACACACACACACACACACACACACACACACACACGTGCACGCGCACACACACACACACACACACACACACACACGCACGCACGCACGCACGCACACACGCGCGCGCGCTTTCGCGTTTTCAATGGATAGCCTGGCTTCGCTTCTCGGTGGAGACCTAAACTGTGCCGCAAGGAAAGCCAAAGTGGAAATGCCCTCCGGCTCCTACCTTTCTTTGCCTAGAAGCCTAGAATTTTCGCTCTCGGCCAACGCTCCTTTTTCACTCACAACCAAAGACACCGTAGTCAATGCCACCGACACAGCAATTTCTGCGAAACATGCTCTGAATGCTGTCGCGTTAATAGGGGTATTTTTACATAGATGATGGAGCTTTCGTCCTTGAGAGAACGTAGAAAGGGTAAACGTACGGCAGTGTAATTGCGCTCACATTTTTTTTTCGCGCTAGCTAAATATAAGGGAGCATGACATTCATGGGTACTAACCATCTAGTAACATTTCCAGAAAAAGATTATTGTGGTCATGGCACATAACTACTCACGATTGCAGCTGGCCCTGCATTCTTCGAACGTCTCGTAGTTGTTGGAGTTGCCCTCGCAGCCTCCGTAGGTGAACTCTTTGCACGTACTGGTGGCGTTGTCGTAGTGGTAGCGCCTGACGGATGCACGACACGGTCCCTGGGTCAGGTTTTCCGAGGCAGGCGATGTTCTGCACTGCGTTCAACGACAAGGAGGTTTGTCACGTGACACACTCGCAGAAGAAAGTGCACCGTTTGCCTACTTTGCCGACTACGAGGTGCAATGCCACAATGCTGCACTATCAGGCAAAAAAAAAAAAAAAGGTTCTATCAAGACATCAGAGATACCTACTATTATACAAGACGTAACAGAAAACGATATTGCTGTCTTACCTTCCATAAGCTTCCGCCCAGCGTTTACGTTCAGCGTCGCTGAAAACAAAATCGAAAGAACACATTAGACCGCAAAGTGCCTTTTCCGCAGCTCAACCAGAATAACAAGTTCGTTTTCAATTGGGTGGCGAAGGTACGTAACAATATAATCGAAGTAACGAGGCAATTAACTGAATAATACGTGCATGTCAATACAAGATGCAGCAAAACTAGAGGACGCCTGATTGAAGCGAATTCAGTAATTCAACTGCAAGGTTATCTTGAGCACCACGCACACGATGCTTACTTATCTCTCTCTCTATCTCTCTCTCTCTCTCTCTCTATATATATATATATATATATATATATATATATATATATATATATATATATATATATATATATATATATATATATATAGAGTTTCTCACAATAATACCTAGAGGGAAATCTGGCGCCACCGTCTATGCGAATTTCTTAAGGGGCGCCGTTGGAGCGCTGGGAATGACGGTATATGTGTCTGCGAGGCTTGTGTTGGCTGGTGTTGAGCGAGGCTTCGGCTCAAAAGCGGATACGACTGTGAAATGAAAGCGTCTCTAAAACAGCATCTTTATAAGCGGATCTCGTTCACGCGTATTATATTCTAAAATAAAAGTCGACTCACCTTTACGGCATAACCAAACGGCGAAAGAAAGAAACAGACGACAAACAACACTGGCTGAGTGAACCGCTGGCTTTGTCGTCTGCCTGCCAAGTTTAGCGGCCGTTCGTTACTTTTTACGCTTCGTAAAATTTTACATCGACGCAGAAGCTTTCAAAGTTAAATAAAACTCGTTTCTGTGCAATGATAAAAAAATATATATATAGCTGTTACGTGCTCCTTCAGTAAGAAATCAACCAATTCGACGCAAGGAACGCGTTGAAGCCAGACGAGTCTTCGGGGTGTGCGGGCTCTTCGTGAACGATACAAATCGGAGTCGAGTTTGAAGCTCACATATCCGAGCATTCCCATGCGTCCAACAGTTCGCAGCGCCAGCTTTCCCTCTAGGTAAGTGTAGGAAACTCTCTCTCTCTCTCTCTATATATATATATATATATATATATATATATATATATATATATATATATATATATACATACATATGAGAACTAACAGACAAAGATGCCAAGGAAAGTATAGGGGAAGCTATTAGAAGTAATTGTAATGTAAGTCCACTTTCCGTTTCTTCACATTTACATTACAATTACTTCTAATAGCTTCCCCTATACTTTCCTTGGCATCTTTGTCTGTTAGTTCTCATTAATACTGTGTTTAACAAAGCAAACGAGCCCTTAAGTTTATAATTCCTTCCTTCATTCATAACGAGGGTCTCGTTCTGGCAGACTTGATGCCTTCAGGTGGTATGCGAGGGATGATTAGTCAGCTGCCCGCTCGTAATAAGATCCCGTACTACGTGACGCCTACAGGCAAAAAAAGAGTGTTCCACACTCGCCGTAATGGCAACAGGCGGCGCTGACTGACGCTCCCACGTTTAAGTATACATATATACCCTATAAAGTGGACGGGGGGATGACTGCCACCGTAGCTCAGTGGTAGAGCATCGGACGCGTTATTCGAAGGTCGCAGGTTCGGATCCTGCCGGTGGCAAGTTATCTTTTCGTCCACTTTCCTTTCTTCACATTTACATTACAATTACTTCTAATAGCTTCCCCTATACTTTCCTTGGCATCTTTGTCTGTTAGTTCTCATTAATACTGTGTTTAACAAAGCAAACGAGCCCTTAAGTTTATAATTCCTTCCTTTATATATATATATATATATATATATATATATATATATATATATATATATATATATATCGCGCAGCAGTGTTTGAGAAGCATCGCGATTAGTTGAGATCGTTCTTTGAAGATTG